>JAWPHD010005331.1:0-165954 GCA_037043455.1 Cyrtodaria siliqua | reverse complement strand
CCTTTCAATATGATGAAAAGTATTTTCAAAACCTCTGGTGCACCCCATAATCGTCCTGGGTCAAACATAAAAGTGTCTGCTTTGTTCTTGCCGTTTCTTAAAAGATGATTACGATAAAAATCTACTTAGCATAATTATAATCAAGGAATAAAATAAATAAACTACCTAGAAAAACTCGCCAAAGGCGTTGTGCCATAGGGCGAGCAAAAATAAAAACATTAAGTAGTAGACCAGGACATCATTATTAATCTTTCGTTCGTTGTAGCAACATCGATATCAAAAAAAATATTACTGTCATAATCATCGAACAAATGTTCGCTCAACACGAGATTCGAACTCGATACCTCCGGATTGACTCTCCGAATACATACCCATTAGGCCAAAGAGACAGCTTAAAGGGACAATGCCCGTAACTTTAAGCTTATAAAACACACACTAATTATGTTCGCAAACATTACACACTAAACATTATTGAATATTTACTAATTCAAAGCAAGATTGTTTGTTTCACGGAATTCAATCGCGGTACAAAAAAAAAACGCTTCGGGCGTTTGAAATCGCAGCTCATACTAAAATTACACTCGCGGTAATAATAATGAGCGTGAGCGTGAAGTAGTGGACATCGCTCCTGACTGAGCTAACCGGGCTATACATATAATACAATACATACTATGGTGAAAACCTAACGCGCTAATGGAAGTCACGTGATCGCAGAAAAGGTAAATAATTATTAAGTCTTTTTTTTTTCAAACTCACGAACGTATTATTACAGACTTCTTAGGGTCTATGCTCATGTTTTTATGTATACATTTCACTGAATAAATGTCAGCGGTTATTTGGTTATGCTCAATATCTGCTTACTTACGGAAAGTGTCCCTTTAATACTACTTATCATTTTAAGTATCTATTCATTTAATAATGGATTTTGGGTTATTTCTCAATGTTATTTCAACAAAACATACACAGTATATTTTCAGCGTATACTATTCTAACGTTGGAATTTGTAATCTATATTTTCTGGGGTATTTTATTTTCGAGGGTCTTTGGTGTTCGTATGTACTTAGAAACGCATTGAATCACACACACATAAAATGAACAAATCACTCGCACATTAAGTGAACATAGGAGAACGTCTACAATGTTAACAGTGTATCGATAAAAATAACGCTGTTTATCAACTAAATGGATTAGCCCAATGACAAAGCCCAGTGATTGTCAATCCGGAAGTCATGAATTCGAACTCGCATAGGCTTTAATATTTTTCAGTGAATCGGTGTGTATTTTTGATGTTACTTTGACGATCACATGTAAATAAATGAAATAGGTGCGCTTTACAAATTGCCTTATAGATGGGTTTCCATCCATGTTTCATGCGCTTGAAGTTGGTAGCAATCCAAGCGTTAAACCGTTTCCAGATAATTTAACTATAGACATAACTACAGCCATCGGCGACATATGCACAAGCAACCATGCAGAGTGCTGAACAGTTAGAGATTCAAACACAGAGTTAAATATATATCCATAATTTCATAATAAGTTTGATTAAAAGTAGAATAAAAGTCGAACAGGAAATGTAGCATTGTGTGTGTGTGTGCGTGTTTGTGTGTCAGTCTGTATGTCTGTCTGTCTGTCTCTGCGTGCATACGTGCGTGCGTAACGTGCGTGCGTGTATATAGTATAACGCTTAAATTCACGGACTGTATAAATATTCAGCACTTTTAGATACGTTAACGACATTCTAATATAAACAATCCGTTCCCACATATAGCTAAATAACATGGTGTATCTTCACTACTAACAGAACTGCCAATAACAATGTACATTACCATTGCGATAAACTTTGCCATCGTGAATTAATCCATATTCAGAAGTATATGTACATGTTCACTCTTTAATTTTTATTTTATTCAATAAAATACAAGCTATTACAATTCTAAACCAATAAACATTTCATTGCTATTTTTCACTCAGATCATGCAAACAGAGTATTTTTTTCGCTTCGTGTCCATCTTTGCGGGTGTACTTGGTTATTTCCTGAAACATCTGCAGAACGAATCTTTAACGTATCTTCTGAATGAAGGCTTGCATACATTGATGATGATAGGATTGATAGTGCTATTCAAGATAAATGATCTAACTGCGAGTTGTATTCCTGCGCTTAGTTCTTTACTTCTCTCTTTGTTAGGTATAACTGCGAGATTGACAATAAAGTACGGAATGAAACTCACAATGTATCCAATAGTATACGCAATAGTATACGCAACCATCATGCAGATCCATGTATCTTTAATATTGCTTGAATGCCTTTCTCTTTTAAGAGTTAAACTCTCATGAACATACTCAATAAAAAAGAGTCTCCTAATTTTCTCTCTTGTCTGTGTTTCTTGGTTCGAAGGGAAAACATTTTCAGTATTTATTGATGTAGATGTAGATGCCGTATTGTTCTGATTGTTTTCCATTGTATTAGTTCCGCCAGCTTTGTTGTCCAATGTATTTGTTCTATCAGCCTTTAAACTGTTTGCTTTATCTTCGCCAGTTTCATCTGTCGTTTTACAATAACTAACGTCGTCGATGTCATTGTGGTAGAACATGCTGCTATTGTCGGTGAAACTAAAGTTTCGAACTTTGTGTAAAACCAGGCCGTTTGACACTAAGCATGTTATGCACGCAACACATACAAGACTCACGTCTAACACGTGCAATGCAGTAATTGTGGTATGAAGCCCTGGATCTTCAGATTGCGTACAGTAGTACCCTTGCACTGTATTTCCGAGGCTGTTGGTTACATTAACGCGAACAATGTCACGTATTAACGAATTTGGTATAGCGTGCAATAACGCTACGCCGATGACAACGGCGATTGCTATCTTTGCGGATGCCATCGTAAATTGCGAGGCAAAAGGATTGCATATCTTTCTGTACCTATCGATGAAAATAATAAACGAAATCCAGACCGAAGAGCTCACTAACCAGTGATTAATGAAATACATAACATGACACCCGAACCTGAGTGTAATATTATAATACAGTTCAATAATCTCGTCTGATAGAACAACACATGTGGTCAGATCTATCGCAACAAGAGACAATGAAAATACCATCGTTGAAGATTTATTATTATTCCTAAAGCCATAGAAAATCAACGTCATAATGTTCCCTACGATGCCGAGAGCAATGACAATGGCAACGCATGCGATGACTGGTCTATACTCCTTTATCTTCTCTTTATGTAATTCCTCCAGGAGCTCTTCGTTATCCCCGTTCGTATCCATTTGGTCGACTTCTAGATCGACACTGCTATGCAGTTAAATCAGAATAGTAACTGAAATGGAAAATTGAGGTCTTAGAGTCAATTGTTGTGTTCTAGAATGGTCTTAGAGTAAATTGTTGTGTTCTAGAATGGTCTTAGATTCATTTGTTGTGTTCTTGAATGGTCTTAGAGTCAATTGTTGTGTTTTAGAATGGTCTTAGAGTCAATTGTTGAACACGTGTTCTAGAATGGTCTTAGAGTCCATTGTTGTGTTCAAGAATGGTCTTAGAGTCAATTGTTGTGTTCAAGAATGGTCTTAGAGTCAATTGTTGTGTTCTAGAATGGTCTTAGAGTCAATTGTTGTGTTCAAGAATGGTCTTAGAGTCAATTGGTGTGTCCTAGAATGGTCTTAGAGTCAATTGTTGTGTTCAAGAATGGTCTTAGAGTCAATTGTTTAAAGTCAATTGTTGTGTTCAAGAATGGTCTTAGAGTCAATTGTTGTGTTCTAGAATGGTCTTAGAGTCAATTGTTGTGTTCAAGAATTCATTATTAATACGTGGTTGTCCATTTCTTCCGGTTTAACTTTGATATAATGAATTATCAAATTGCATAAATACATTATGACTATCCAAAAATGTAAATGCATTTATAAACATCATAAAAGCAGGTATAAATGTCGTACAGGAAATAAATTTATTACAAACATATTTGACAACGTTATACCATATAAGAAAACAGACTTTAACTTGATAGAATAAAACGGTTTTGAGGAAAAGGGAATGTATTCAGTTTAAACAAATATTAAAGTAAAAACGCTTGCATTACGAGACGTATTTGAAATATAGTAATCCTGGTCTAACATGTTAATACATAAATACAATTGCATTGTAAATATATAGCTTGATATAAATATCTCACTTCACAGGATGACATATAATTAAGGTTCATTGGATATTTTCTATTTTTCAAGCAAGACGATAATGTATATCATACAATAACGTAACAGTTCCATCCCAAAGAATCACAATTTGTAACCGAAGCCAAGCAACTAAATGATGGTGTTGAAAACAAGAAGCACACCTCATAATATTAATACTCAAAGAGTTAAATAATCCACCTACCTAAGCATTCTGAAAGGAAAAAGTCCTCATCCATGTTCTGGTGTTTGTTTAGCCGGATGGTATTATGGTTTCGTTCAGAATCTTTATAATAGCTGTACTAAAAAAAAAAGATAGAGAAAATCATCACAAACTGAAAAATCCATCTGAGAAGATAAAGCTGAACATGTCTTTGCAATTACTCATTTCGACACAACTACACATTAAATGATGCGGAATGCTGATTACTTTTGTATTACCTCACGTTGTCATTTTGTAAACTAAATAAAATAGTGCATTGTATTGTAAAAACATGTAGCAACAAGACGGGGTTGTTTTTGTAACAAAAAGATATGTCTCCCCCCAATAATTTACCAACCAACCTGGCTGAAAGTTGCGTTCTACACGTTGTCTCGATATGGTGAGCATTTGTGCCAAATCATTTCAAAATCCCTCAAGCGGATCAAGATATATGGATTGGGGACGAAAATAGTGCATATGACATTCGGCCTCTAAGTGTGACCTTGACCTTAAACAGACATGGCTGGAAGTTGTGCTCTGCAAGTCGTCTCGATATGGTGAACATGTGTGCCAAGTTATTTCAAATACCTCAAGCGGTTCAAGAGATATAGAGCGGACAAGAATATAGTGCATACGACATTCGAACTCTAAGTGTGACCTTGACCATGAACGGACGTGGCTTGAAGTTGCGCTCTGCACGTCGACTCGATAGGGTGAACATTTGTGGCAAGTTATTTTCAAATCCCCCTAGCGGTTCAAGAGATATGGTGGAGACCGAAAATATACGGCATATTACAGTGCATATGACCTTCGACCTCTCTGACCTTGACCTTGAACGGACGTGACCTTGACCTTGAACGGACGTTGCTGGAAGTTGCACTCTGCACGTCGTCTCGATATATGGTGAACATGTGTGACAAGTTAGTTCAAAATCCCTCAAGCGGTTCGAGATACATGGTGGAGACCGGTTTGTGACGGACAGAGATCCAGACAGACAGACAGACAGACAGACAATCAAGCTAGAAACGATATGTCCCCCACCCACCTACCCATACTGGGGGGGAGACATAATTACAAAAAAGAATGAGGAAGTGATATTGTATAGCATGCCTTTCGTTCAAAGCAGTTAAACAAAGATATATAGGAAATGATAACACGTACTGACAATGTCATGCGCAGTAGGCCATTGGTCATAGCTGTACCCGAGTCTAACATTATTTTGATAACGATTATAGGCACAATGGAGTCTGAACTTGTGTCTGTGTGTTTGTGTGTGATGTGATGATATGTCTACGTGAAGCAGCGAAAGTGGTTTCTTTATAGTGCTGCCACACTGGAATACCACGCCGTAGTAGACATAATACCCCCAGTCACATTATTCTGACACTGGTCAATCAGTCAAAGCACTATTTATTATTTGCTCGTCAGGCCCGGGGTTACAATTGACTACTCCATTTTTAAAGTCTTATGACGCGGTCAGGGGACTCGAACTCACGACCTCTCGAATGTAAGGCAGACGCTCTATTCAATTCGTTCTCAGACAGGACAGATATGGCATGGAATGAACTTCGAACGGCTATCTAGTCAAGATCCAGTCTGGATCGACATTGGCTGAATCACCAACCATCATAAAAGCTGCTACTACATCAGTGTATGTAAGATATATATACATAAACCGTGATCGACGCGTATACTGTTTTTTTTGCCGAACAACACGTAATTTACGGTTTCAACGTTATGTTATTACGAAAAAATGTGTATATATGATTTAAGCTTTTTTTATTTGAATATACGTCTTGTCTTCAACGTGTGTTAAATTGAATCATAGGTATTGTCTATCAATATGTTCTGAAAATGCACCAAATTCATCAAATTCTATGTAGAAAAGATGTTGATTTGTTTCACCGTTCTTGATGTTTAGCACTAGCTGTACTCAAGATACTTATTAGTTTCTACATCTACATTTTAAGAAACTGAGTGTCCTATTTGACCGTAATGTTTCTGTCGGTGGTAGAAAAACAAAAATAGTGAAATGATAGGACAGAGAAAAGCATAGATCGATTGAAGCAGAAGACCGGTAAAGTTTCCAAACCGTGTTTTCATCACCTTCAAATTTTAACTACCCCGTAGCATCAGACCAAACCGGATGACCGGTTAAAGGTACACTGGCAAAGGAACGTTTCATTTATATGGGGGTCTAGTGGCAACCTCAAACTTTGTTAAACGTAAAAAAAAAAAAAGATGAATCACCAATAGTGGTGCGAACGCCAGATTGGGAATTTAACATTTTAGCTGAAAAATCTGAGTGAAAAGGGGAGATTGTCCAGGTAAAATACATGACATAGTTAGGGTTATTTTCATATAATGTTTGTAAATGATATTGAACAAGTGTCAAGTTTCAAAGCTTTTAGACAATTCATTTTTGAGAAATGAGGAAAAAACAAAAACTTTAACGAAAACTTTAAATCTCGTAGACGGACAGACGGATAGACAGATTGAAATTGGCAAACTGTAAGCCTGGATTTGCTACGCAGTCCAGCCAAAAAAAATTAAGAAAAAAATGTCTGTATATTATGGTGGAGTCTAAACCCGACAAATTTGCTATTATTTCGGGCGTTTGTTTAAGCCAACGGTTTTTCAGCTATGTAAGTGAGTAATTTTAACAAAATGTTAATTCATTATATATAATTGCAATTTGGAACTGGCAATTTTAGTGGTAAATAAAAACACCTTAGTTTCGAAATTCGGTTAAGAAATAAATATTTTACAGCCATCAATTTAGATGAGGCTTTTTGTATGTAAATTCCTATCTATCTATATACATCCTGCATTACCCTCATTCGGGTATTATGTACATCTGCCGTGTTGCTGGGACAGCAAACAAATTAAGAAATCTCAAATATAACTTCAGTTAGCCTCAAAAGTTTGCTATCAATATTTAAGGATGTCTTAATTTCGGTTTGCCCAACTCATTAAAACCATTTTTGGATAAAAGGTCGAAGCGCCAGTAGTATATATACTGAGAGTACCAGCGCAATTTCCCCTCGCGGGCCTCAAACCCAAGCAACAGTAAAATATGCCAGCCAGGGCTATTAACTCAAGCATGCCATCATTTACATAAAAAAAATCTAAATGAAAGTCATGCTTAAGTCAAAAGCCCCAGACACATATTATTAGTTGCTCAAGCAGCCCGCTCAGGAAAACTCCGCTGATACTCTCAGTATCTATACTACTAATCAATCCGGTTTTGTCATTTTAATAACATAACATTTGCAACTCATTACGCAAAATCAGACGGAACCGGGCAGTAGTCGTTATCATCGCTCTGCATATCATTTTTTACCATGGATTATTTTATTTTCCTACACTTTGCTATTTTGTATTTCAGTTCAAAAAGCTCTTCTGTGTTTCTATCAAAAAAAGGATGATAATTGACCTTTGGAAAAGGCCGAGCACGACACATAGGAAATATTGCAGTCTCGGTTTGATTGAGACTGTTCATGAGCGGTAGTGAAATATGCTAGCTACTGCTCACGCCCTCTAGCACACGTTCATAATTATCCATTTCAACCAGCAGTCGTCTTTTATTGGTGTCCATAAAATCATCACGAACTACTTCATATTCTACTTGGAGTTGCTTACCTCTCATCAATTCTCTTCTATATTTATCTTTCAAATGGTTAAGTTTTCTGCAAGCCTTTTCTAATCTTTCTTGTTCCATTATATAATAGTATATATAATTATTTTTAAACCCTTGAATGCTACTCAACTATTACAATTAACTGTATGCTAACGTATCTTGTCCGTTATCTAGTATGTATCGTTTATCATCATAAGCTGATAAACTTTTTTTATTTATTGCATAGCTGCTTATGTTATGCTTTTGTGATCTAATAACTTTCATCTCATGGTGAGCTTCTGTTGCCGTAAACAAAATATTTTTGTAATCGGCATGTGCTATCTGTTTTTTAACAACACACTTTTTAACACCCTTACATTTCTTTGCGCTAACCTCATTATCTAGCACATACGAATATAGTTTACTTCGCAACCCAACAAATTCAACAATGGGTATTCCGCAAGTTTCATCTTTCATCTTGCCAATAACTTTTTTATTATCATTAAAATGAAACTTACTTTTCGGATCATAATCACAATTATCAAACAGTTCTTTATCCTTGTAAAAGTATGCATACACATCTTTTGTTTTTATTTCATAACATAAGGAATCGGTATCAGTAAATAATAACTTAGCTTTTCTATCATATTTGTTTTTGATATAGTTGTAAAGGAAATCATACATCAAATATTTTGACAAGTCTAAAATACACATACAAACATAAATAGGGCGATTTAAAACTAATCGTTCTTTTATTCTGTTTATGGCAAATAAATTTTCATTAAACAATGTACAAGAAATAAATGAAGGTCTTGCTGCATATTTTAAAAGGACCTCCTCGTCGTGAGTCAATTTAACATTAATTTTTTTTCTCAAATTTTCCATAGTTTTACCAAAAACTGAATTGTTCATCAGTTTGAAGAAATCCTTTTCAAAAGCATTTTTACCGGCTGTTCTCTTAGCAGTATTAAAGTCTATGTATGTCTTTAACCACTGTGATTCGTCGAACTGTAGTATTCGATGTATTTTTGTTACCTTTAATCCAAGCTTTTTATATAATTCTAAGTTTCTAAAATGCACGACATACTTTTCTTTATTTTTTAACGTTGTAACAAGTTGTTAACTTTACTAGATCTTAAACTAAACTTTTGTTTTAAATTTTTACAATAGTCTGACAACCACTCATCTTTTATATTTAAACTTTCTGGGGCGAGAGGATAATCATTATGCGAGTCATGTAGTTTTTCAGGATACTCGATATCGCACTCAACAATGTAATTTGATTTACCTTTTTCAAACTTTTCATACTATCTTTGTTAAAAGTTTATCAAAAGAGGTTATGACCCTATCATTTTGCAACGTACTGCATGCTTGGTGGTGGACCCTTTTACAGTTCGCCACTATGCTTTCCTCTTTAATTGTACGATGACCGGACAGGCTGTGGACCCTATGATGACGCCTACCTAAAGCCCATTGGGAAGGTGGCGTTTGATGTTTGTCCATGTTCTTTCTTGTCGTGCCCTTAATGGTGTATTCTCTTACTGCTCTGGCTTCTGCCAAGTCATTGAGTACCTTCATTGTGGCTTTCTAGGCTATTGTTTTTTTGTATTATATTTACACGAGCATATTTGTGTTTTACTTATATTGCCTATTGATGCTGCCTTGTTGGTTAGAGTTTAGATCATGGCGGGGATTTCTTTATTTACACTGTCCTGTTTTAATGGGATGACAGTAGGGTAAGTGTGAGGTTTGGTGCACCCTAGAACCGGTTTAAATCCCAAGTGGCCTACTTTGCCACTGACCGTTCCAAGGCGGTAGCCCTATTGTCAACCCTTTTGTGTTTGTGATGTCGTTTGCATTTTTTATTACTTTTGCCTTTTCGTTTGTCTGTTTGCGTGTTTGTTTTTGTGTTTTGTGGTTGACTGTCGTCCTTGAATGCTGCTTTCCCTGTCCGATATTGTTATCCTTATTTATCAACCCACTTGAAGTTACCAGTAGGTAACGGTTGGCACATAGCCCACCCGTACAAGTTATTAGCATCGAGATATATTACGTACTTGCTTTCTTTTTTCTTGTCATAGTTTTTCATATATGTATTGTTAGCCTGTGAATATCTATTTGCAATATAACTCGGACCACCTCTTAATCCTTTTTCCACAAACAAATATTGATCAATATCAGTTATTAAATCAAGTTGGATACCAGTCATCTTGAGGCATGCATCCCAGGCTAAACCAGGACTACTGAAGTAATGGCAAGGATCTAATTTATAATACTCGATACACATTTTTCTAAAGTTTTCAAAAACATCTGTCAGTAACAGCACATCAGTTTTAAGATACAGATCATGATATTCTCCCATATTTTTAATCTTAAATGTTTTCCATATTGTTTTAGCATGATCATAATCTGCATCTGAAATGTGTTCATCATTTAATTGGGAATAAAAGCTATCTTTGCCAGGTAACTTGATATCCTTGAAGCGTTCAAAACTGTTCATATAATCATAAGGATAAACGCCTTTTCTTTTTAGCAAGTCTAACTTTTTACCGCTGTATTCTTGAGATATGTATTGAAACGACGGAACGTTTTTTACTAGATTATCTAATGATTGGGACATAAACTGAAAACTATCAATAAACACTAAACTTTTTCCTAACATGAAAGCCATATACTTTTCCATGTTATTCGGTATAACCTTTATGTTTTGTTTAAACTTTCCGATGTGCTGCATTATAAAGTGAGAGTCATATCCTCTCAAGTTATGAAACACAACAGGTATTTTTCTAGTCAACCTGAAATTAATATTACATATGTCATGAGCGCTGCCCCTATACTTCCCAGTTATGTGGCAATGGTCCCTGACTTTCCTGATGGAGTTTTTGTATGCCACTGTATAACCCGCGTCGCCTTTTTTGAGAGTTGTTGCAAAACCATTACCACAAATATGACATGATTTAGATTTTTTGAATCTAGATTCTTCTTCCTGTGACATTACTAGATCTTTTTTAAAGTTTGCATTCATAGTTTTTTTGCACCACTTTTCTTCTTCTATCATTTTTTCTAAAAACTTGTAAACAGCATTTGGTCCTCTATACGTTACAACTGGTTTTGAATATTGATCATCATAACAACAAACAACTTTGTACCCGTAACTGCCATCAGTATGCTTTTGATATGCTTCTGTATGTGATTTTTTAGGATTGTTTGATACTGAAGAAATACTTTCGGTTACTGCTTCAAAATCAGCATATATAACAAACGGAACCATTAGTTGCCTGTCATAGTTTCTAAACTTAACTTTTTCATCTTTGTTTGGCATTGTTATTGCTTGTTTTCCATTAAGTGAAAGACAATCAGGCTCATGCTTTTTTAGCACACGTTCTAATGTAAAGCATTGTAGGCATGTTTTACAAAACCAATTTCTTCCATTGTGTGCTGTTTGATTAGACATTAAACTGTTGAAGTTTTTTATCCACACATAATGATTTTTTTCTTCTTCGGTGATTAAAAGCATGTCACAGACGCTCCTTGGAGCGTCTCTGGACGGCGGGCTAGCACGCCGGTCACATGTTGTTTCTGCTTTATATTTTGATATGTACAAAGGGTATACTTGGTTATCTTCATACCCAAATATGTTAAAACAAATATTGTTTTGTTTTTCTATTTTTGGGATTTGTTTGATAGTAACAGGAAATGTTATTCCCTTGTAATCAAGATCACCAATATTATTTTTGTACTTTGTTATTCTTTGAAGATCTTTTTTAACAGGAAATTTATAAGCCAAATGGCACCATCTAAAGCATTCGTTATCTTTTTCATTTTTTATATTTATCAATCCTTTTTTAGCATTAGTAAGTTCTTTTGGTAAATCCAAATAAGAGCTACCTCGTAGAGGCTGATACTTTATTCGATTTATATAGTGTGCGTCTAGCGCCTGGATTACCCAACCACTTCCTTCAGAAAGCCAATTGCCAATTCTATTTATAATTTCTTCCTGTGCTTTGTCTAATGCTTCTGATATTTGATTTTTGTTTAATATTATTACAGTCTTTGAGGCGAAGTAAGCTGTTTAGTATATAATATCAAAACCTCCTTTATGTTTTTTATCATGCGGTACTTTTTTTTAAAAGTAAGTTTTATATCAACGCTTAATTTAAATCCACCTGTTTTTCTTAGTTCTTTTTTAAAAAAGTTCACAACTTTTGATTGTGTTTTTTGTAGTTGTCTGAGCGGATCATTACTAACAACTATTACTTTAAAAACCTTGCTATACTGTTTTGGGGATGTTTCAATTTCTCGGATACTCATTATATAATATTACATGAGATTATTTTTTTAAGTCTATATTAATTAATTAATTAATTAAATAACATTATTTTCACCCTCATAAACATGTTCATTGATGTTCTCGTTAGTAACCTCATCCAAGAGAGCAACTATTTTATTATCCAGGAGAATGTCTAAGTATCTCCGAAAGCATTTTTCTTCAAGAACTCTATTATCTATCATCTGACTTAATTTTACATGATATTTGCAGTATCTATCAAAATCAACAGTTTCAAGATCACCTCCAGCTGCCAGTGATTTTATTTTTATCCGGTATTTGCAATAGTTTATAAACTCGTCTTTATCAAAAACTTCTGCATCAATCATTTCTTTTAAACTTTCGACAAACGTTTCAAAGTCTTCATAACATCCGATATCAGTATTAATCACATGAGGTTTTTCTAGATTGCTGATTATATTATCACTGAACAACTCAACATTTTCAGACATTACTTTTAATTGTGTTTCATTAAAAATCTTAATTTCTTTTTCTGCTAGATCTTTGAGAAGCTTTACAGCATCATGACACTCAATCTCAGTTTTTATTGCCCAATCTTTTTTAAAAGCTGCAATATCATCTGACAATCGTCGCATGTGAACTGTCTCAAACTCTTTGATAAGTTCATTTGTCTTGGTTAAAAGAGCCTGCTCGAAAGCAGCTACTTTCTCATAAACCTTCTGTTCCTCCTCAAAATGTTTTCTTTCTTCTTCTGCATAACTGTAAATACTCATATACTATAGATTACATTATTTTTATTTATCCATACATAATAATTTTAATTCCTTTGTCTAACAAAATGCTGTAGTAAGCAATAAAAGAATCTTTGTATACTTTTGGCTGGTAACTGGTTGCCTCTGAGATTTGTTTTTTGCACAAAGAACGTAGTTTGTTTATATCTCCTTTTTTATTTTCCATGACAGTTTTAGTTGTTTTGCCATTGCTATGATTCTTTCTGTCAGATCTTGAAAGTTTGTAAAAACTATTAACTCTTTGTCAAGTTTACTCATATCTTCAAAATCAACCGTTCGGGCATATGTCATTTGATCTTCCTTGAAGTTTTTGATTTCCTGTTCTACTTGTTCCATTATAATATTACGTAAGAAAATATTTTTAAGCATTATTTAAATATATAATTCTATATTATAATATAATGAATTGCAAATATTGTAAAAGAGTTTTAGATATTATTGATCCTCCTTGGGTGTGCATAGATTGCATCTTAGTTTACACAACTAATAAAAAAAAGCTTTGTAAATATTGCACCAGGGCCAAACTGTGTTACAAGTGCACGTACGCGTGTGTGAATTGTAACGATACATGTGAAGTTTTCGATAACGAGCGTGTTTGCCTTAACTGTGGCACTCATAATGGTTACAATCTTATCACAGGTTACAACTACGGCCAAAAGAAAACTTTTTACCACAGAAAGTATTATTTAGATAGATACTTGGTAGAATATGATTTGTCTTCTAAAAACAGACAAAGATTTGAAGATTTGTTTTACAAAATTATAAAGATTTTGGATAAGCTAGAAGGTCGATAAAGATCAATCAAATTTGAATACATTTTTCAGAAAATATTTAAAATATTAAAAATAGAAAAAGAAACAAAACCGATTAAAACAAAATTAACCAGAGAAAAGTACGATAGGATATGGAAACAAGTCAGAAAAGAATTACGACTGAATGCTTCGTAGAAGCGTCTCTACTAGCTTAATGTCCATTAAGCTTGAACCTTTTCATATACATTTCCAGAGGTTCTGTAAAGTTATCATTTTTTTGAATTTCTAATATTTTATTAAAGACAATCCTAATTATCTCCTCGTCATTTTCTAGTCCTGTTGTTGTTTGGACATATGATAGAAGTTGTTTAAAACTCCTATGATGTGTTTTTAACAAAGTCTTTTTTCTGCTATTCTTGTTTTACTTGCTAAAACAGCAACTATTGGAGGAACTGCGCCAACTACAGCTATGAAAACAGGAATTGCTGGAACTAGTGCTAGGACAGCACCACAACCAATTATTCCACTGGTAATCTGTAATGTTGTGTTTATAATACCGCACAATTTATAACTGCGTCTGTATGCAGATACAAGTCGCGACAAGTGATCAATTAATTCTTCCTTGGTTTTCATGTATAATTACAGTTAGACAATAATTTAATTGAGATATTTAGAAAATAGTTGTTCGTGTTCTTTGGGTGATATTTTACCTATTTTTAATAATTCATCGATTATGCTAATACCTTAATTTATTAGCTGTGGACTATTATTTCCTGATTCGATACTTCCACATACCAACATCAGATCATTAAGTAAATCATCAGGACTATTGTAATATTCAATATCAGCACAACCTCCTAAAATCTTTTTGAACTTTGAAGAACCTTTATGAATTGGTAAACCAGACAATTCTGTTAGTTTCTTAAAAACATTCTGAGACAGCTTTGAATAAGTTTTTCCATTGTTGTAACGCTTTGTTATCAAGTCTATAAAATCATCATCTACTTTTAGATCTAGCACAACTGCTTTTCCTTGTTTGGCAATAAGTTTGTGATGACCAACAAGACTAGGTAAATCAATTTGTAACATTCCATAGTACCCATCTTTGTCGACCTTGTAGGAATTTCTTTTTTGTTGTAATCCAGTGCCTGAAAATACTTCGCTATGCGCAAGCATTGCTTCAATTCTTTTTCTATAATATTTTAAAGCTTTTGACTCGTTTGCCAAAGTGCTTTGAACTTGTTTGTATTGATCTCTCGCGGTTGCATCCTGTTCTTTTTTAAATGTTTAGTGAATGTAGCCCTGTCGCGACCATTTTGTTTGATAATATCACCAAGCCGATCGAGTATGTCTGTAAGTTCTTGATTATCTCCGACTACACTCGACGGTAAGGGTAACTCATGTAAATCTAACACTTCTTTGTCGATTTTAGCATCTAGATCACCAGTAGTTGGTTTTTCATCAAATAACTGAGGTAATCCTCGGTATGCTTCATGTTCTTGTACTTCCTCACCTATTGCTGCTGGAAGAGCGGCTAATTGCTGACTTATTTTTGGAAGAGAAGCTAACTGCTCGGTTAGCTGTTCTGACTGACTTTTTATTTCGCTGGTCACAGGTTTAAATATTTCTTTGTACAAATCACGACTAGCTCCCTTTTCTAGTCTTTTTTGGGTAACTTTATTCTCGTATTCTTTAACAAGCTCACTCGCTTTTTGCTTTTTATCTGCTAATTCTTTCCATTTTAACAAAGACATGTATAATATAAGGTTAGATTAAAATAAGATAAATAAAAATAAGTTGGCATGAGTTAAACCAAGTTAAGATAACTTAAATCGAGTATTATGCAGTTTTTGTTTTCTTTTTAACCGCAGGTTTAACTGCTTTCTTTTTAGCCGGAGGCTTAACTGCTTTCTTAACCGCAGGTTTAACTGCTTTTAATTTTTTTCTGATGAGTCTAATATTTGCATGTGCTTTATCAGACTTATTTTGTATTTTAACCAACTTTTTCTCCAGACGTGTTATCTCACTAGGAGATTTAGATTTGCTTAACATTTTATTTATATGTTTTCTTTCTGCTTCTAATCCTATCAAATAAATAGTATTTGGTCGTTCTTCTGTTTTTGACAAACTTCCTGGATATTTCGTTGTTGGTCTCCAGACAGCAGGATCTGCATCTTTATGTTTTGGAGGTCCTGGGATATTCATCTTAACCTTTTGTAATCCATAATATCTGACTTGATTAGCTTTAAAACATTCTGCTTCTGTTCCAAGTTGTTTACCACGGGGGATTTGTTTGATTCCACAATATATTTTTGACATATATAATAATACTTAGATAATATTAATATTATCTGACTATTATTATAATGGAAATTCCAAACTATGACATGAAGACAGAAAACGGTAATTTCAAACAGATATGGAACTTTATGCCAGACTGTTGTTTTAGAATGTTAATTTGCGGTAATTCTGGTTCTGGCAAAACAAACACATTAGTTCATATGTTGCTGAAACCTTTGGTTTACTACGACAAGATTTACTTGTTTGCTAAAAACTTGGAGCAGTCTAAGTATCAGGTCTTATCACAAAAACTTGAAAAGATAGCAAAAAAGAATAAAATCCCAGTTGAAGATATATTAGAATGTTCAAATGATGAAGTTATCCCTGTGGATACTTTAGAGTCAGATAACCAGAAGATAGTCATTGTTGATGATTATGTTTGTGAACGCAATCAAAACGATATTATTAACTATTTCATCCAGGGAAGACACAAAAATTGTTGTGTAATTTATTTATCTCAATCTTATTACAAAACTCCCAAAGACATTCGTTTGAATTGCTCTCATTACATCTTCTTCGCGACTCCGGTTAATCGTGAGCTTGGTATGCTTTCCAACGAACAAGATGTCAGCAAAGATCAGTATAAAAAAGCAACTGACAAGCAGTATGACTATCTGTATCTTTATCGCCCTAGAAAGTTAGTAAAGCGTAACTTCAACGGCGAAATTTAATCTAATCATATTATATAATGGGACTTTTTAATGATCTTGGCGAGGAAGTTACTACTGGCAGCGTCAATATTACAAATTTTGGTATTGTGCTGTCTGAGTATGCGAAACAAAAACATTTGGTTAATTATCTTAACAAAGGCAGAAACCAGGAAAATGTTTTGAGAAGTGAGCTTAATATGGATATAATACAATTACCAATGTTGGCAATCCAACAAAAGCAGATGATGCAGCAACAAAGCAATTTACTGTAAGAAGAGTAACAAAAATCATACGTGATTATAATATTGATAAAATTCCAGACATGATAAAAAATTTGACAACAGGTGTTGATGATAAACTAAGTCAAATACAAACAAAGTTTCAAGCAAACCGCGAGAAAATGCTTGAAATTCAAAACGGATTGAAAGATGAAATAAAACTTCTGGGTGATGCTTTGAAAGAGTTAGAAAAGAAAGAAGATGTATTGGAAGAGAGTGAAAACTTCATGAAATTAAGCGAACAAATAAGAGCTGGTGTTCAAAATATTAATGCACGGATTGGGGAAATCAATACACAAATGGTTGACAATAATGAACTTGAAACTGCTATTGCTGATGCTTCAAAACAAATGAGAACTGCTTTTACTACCGAAATAACTCAAATTAAAATATTAAAAGAGCAGATAAACACCAACATTGCTGATATCAACAAAGAATTTGAAGATATCAAAAATAAAATGGTTGACGGTAAGTCGCTGGAGACTGCTCTGATCAAACTGGTTGACACTGATCAACTTGAGACTGCTATTGATGATGTTTCAAAGCAATTGAAAGCTGCTCAGGATGAAAGAAGCAAAGCTTTTGAAGGTGAAATCGCTTTTCTTAAAGAGCATAATCAAAAATCTGATAGTCGACACACAGCAGTTCTTGGCATAATTGATGGGTTGAAAGTAAAAGTAGACTATTTAAGTCGGATTCTGCTGTTTGAATATACGATAGACGGAATAAGTATTATTCAAGATTATGGTGAGAGTACTAATGATTATTATTTCTTTGTATCACACCCGACGCAAAAACCACTTGAAAGATCCAGGCGTTCACAAGCTTTTCTCCAGGCGTTCACTTTTATGGCCAATCCACTTATAAAAGGTGAAGAATATTATGAAAAAACTTCTTCGGAGTGGTTGGGAATTTTTAAAGAAGGCCGTTACGTATTTGAAATAGATTTTACTTATACAGGAGCAGATATAGTAAGTTTCTATATTTATGTACCACTGGGTGATGTCGGAAAGCATCTTCGCCCGATAATAAAAAATGACAAACGAATAGTAAAAGAAACATTTGAATTATACCTCAAACCACCATCTGGTGTGGGATTCAGATCATTCATAAAACACGACACTACACAAGTTTTCAATTTTGAAAAATCAAGCTATAAACTATTTTACATACCGGAATGATTAGTATGAATAAAAAGTATCCATTCTATATTATATGGAACAAAATATTGTATTATCATCGGAGAAAGCGTCAATAATTAATAGCTCAAATACACCGAGTAATTTTACAACTGTATTTGACAGACCATTAATATTAGGCAGAAACAAACAGTATGGTATTGGACTTGATAAGATTAATTCTATGACTTACTTATGGTATAATATTAGTGAGGATTTTAATAACAAAGTGATAAGGTATCACAATGGAACAGATTGGAAAAGTATTATTTTTACAAATGGAAATTACAGTTATGCTGATATCGATAATTACATAAAAGAAGCATTGACTGTAAACAATGATTTAACTGATGACTCGCCTGTCCCAATAAGAATTGAGTTTGATTTATTAAGTTTCAAATGTTTGGTTACCATTCATAATAATTTCGTGCTTGATTTGAGAGAATCAAACTTTCACACCTTGATCAGGTTTGACAAAGATGCAGTTATCAGAGAAACTAAATTTGGAACTGTGACACCAAACATAACAAATTCTATCGATACATTGTATATCCACTGTGATTTGATAAGTAATTCTATTGTTGATGGATCATATGGGGATGTCATTTATGAAATAAATACAGCTGATCTCACAAGATCATATCATTTTACAGATGAACCGATGAGACAGATATTCAGCGAGTCTGTAAAAACGGCAGGCAAGAAAGCATTAGAAACTGCTGGTAAACAAATCATAGAAAGCGGTTCTAAAAAACTTGGAGATGAAGTAGGTAAAATGGCTGCTGATAAGTTAATTTCAGTTATCAAACCTAAACCAAAAGGTGAGATGATTTTAAAAGAACTTACAAAGGCTGATAACAAAAAAGAAGTTGTAGCTAAAACTGAAAAAGATGTAAATGCAAAAATTAACAGATTACTATCCGGAAGAGGAACCAAAATATTAATGCGAGAATTAATCGATTAATTAATAAAAAATAATCTAATTACTAGTATATATAGATGTTTCGAAGTAATCAATATAATACTAGATATGAACATGTACCTATTCAGTTAGATACTCCCGTAACACAACCAGGAAATGCTACCAGACAAATGAAAAATGGTTATCAATTTTTGGTAAATGATAGAAGTTCTTACTTTGATTGGTATAACGCATATTTTGAAATCAGTTTTCGAGTAAACAAAATTGCTGATGGAGCCAATTTCGAAGACGGTGACAGAATTGCTTTAATTAACGATGCGGCTTCACTGATTGATCAAATGCAAGTAAGACAAAATGGAAAAATAGTTTACGATGGAAATAATCTGCACAGATTTGTTAATATCAAAAGCTTGCTTGAAATTTCTGACGATTATGCAAAAACAACCGGAACAAACGAATACTTTTATTTAGATAATACGACTGCGGCAGAATCCCGAGATGATCAAGCCGGTTATAATTCAGGATTTGCGATTCGTCATGCTTTGATCATAACTAATCAAAAATTTGACTCTATAATTCTATTAAACAAATATTCCTTCTTTGGAGGTTTGGAAACAAACATGCTTCCTCCTGGCCAAATTCAAATTAGCTTGCAATTGACAAATGATAATGTATTAATTTTTAAATCAAGTGGTGATGATGGCCGAGTAGTTATTAATAAATTAGTTTTGTGGATACCCAGAATGATATTTAACTCAGATGGTTTAAGTTACGTAATGACAAATCATATGACATCAACAAGATGGACTTATCTTCGTGAAATGATACAAGAAAGCGGAGGTTCTCTACTAACTGAATCCGTATTTAGAATAACGGCTGGAGTCAAAAGTCCCAAACATGTGTTTGTGTATTTGCAAAGGTCGACAAGAGTTCACACCAAGAGCGAAATCCTCACCTTTTGGATACTTTTAGACTAAATGCTGGTGATGCTGCTTCTTATTTGCAAACAGCCAGATTGGAAGTTGAAAATGGAGTTTATTATCCAGAAACTGAATACAGTTATGATAATATTATAAGAATATTCAGAGATGTTATTAATTATTCTTACAAGCAAAATGATAAAAACACTGGAACTTTACTCAATACGAGTAATTTTAAAAATCTCTTCGGAATGATATATTTCGATTTAAGTTACACGGGAAATGAGGTTAGTGTTGATCCAAAACAACTAAATTTGAGATATAAATTAAATATAGCTCCAGGACTCCTTATAAAGTTTATGCTCTCGTTCTTTATGAGGAAGATGTTGTTATTGATACTGTTGGAAATGAACTAGTTATTGTTTAATCTAACTTATAACATATATGACTTACGTAAATTATTCAGTAAATTTATCAGATGTGCAAAAACAGAGTCTAGCGAGGGCTTATGAAGATAAGAGCGAATTAACACTCAGGTTAAAAAATAACCAACTAACTGGGAATTTCCCCTTGTCGCTCACAGCTACTCAGATTAACAATATCAACAAAGCTAAATCTGACGGACGGGAATTAGACATAAATATATCAAAATCAAATGAGGTCAGTCTAAAAATGGAGGCTTTTTAGGTGCATTAGCTGGTTTGTTAACTAAAACAATATTACCAACAGTTGCTAAATTTGCTCCAAAGATATTAGGGCCTTTAGCAACAGGAGCACTTAGTGGTCTGGCAAGTACAGGAATTGGTAAAATATTTGGAAATGGAATGGTAACTGTTCCTGCTGATAAAAAACAAACACTTCTAAAATCAAATAAATTAACAGCTACACAAAAAACAAAATAGCAAAGTCAAAAGGTTCCTGCACGATTAAACTAACACAAAAACAACTGCAAGACGTACTGGCATGTGCTTCTAGTAACAAAACGGTAACTGCACCCAGTGATAAAAAACAGCAAGACGTAACGGCAACTGTTCCTAGTGATAAAAAAACAAAACTTCTAAAATCAAATAAATTAACACTTGCACAAAGAAAGAAGATAGCGAAGTCAAAAGGTCGCTGCCCTGTTAAACTAACTAAAAAACAACAGCAGGATGGAGGATTTCTTGGAATGCTTGCATCATTAGGAATACCATTGATTGGATCTCTTATTAGTGGCTTAACTGGAAAAGGTTTGCAAGTAGATAGAAGAGGACAAGGTTTGCAAGTAGACTCACAAATCAGGCCATACAGAAGTATCCCATTCATAAAAAAAAATTAAATTTTAAAAATGAACCTATATCTAACTTAGATATAATGAAATGGGTTAAGCAGCTAGGCATACAGAACTTCAGTGGGGTGCACAGCAAAAACAAATTACCGACAAAACAAAATAAACAAGAATGTGGTATTATTAATCTTGATGATCATATCGGACCTGGTACACACTGGACTTGTTACTATGATAATTATTACTTCGATCCGTTTGGCTTGAGCCCACCAAAAGAAGTTCTGGCATACATATCTAATATAAAATACAACACTATTCAGTATCAAGATAAAACAAGTGTACTGTGTGGATATTTCTGTTTGTACTTTATCAAAAAGTTACAAGAAGGAAATAGTATGTATGATATTCTTTACAAATTATTAAAGCCTTACAAACCACTAAAAAATGAAAACATCATAACATCATATTTTGTACCCTAGAACCGGTTTAAACCCCCAGTGGCCTACTTTGTCACTGACCGTTCCAAGGCGGTAGCCCTATTTTCAACCCTTTTTGTGTTTGTGATGTCGTTTGCATTTATTATTGCTTTTGCCTTCTTGTTTGTCTGTTTGCGTGTCTGTTTCTGTGTTTTGTGGTTTACTGTCCTCCTTGAATGCTACTTTCCCTGTCAGATCTTTTTACATTTCTTTTTTAATCTAATCATATTATATATGAGTTACTGTATAAAAGAAAAAAAGGTTACTGAAAATATTAATCCTAAGTATGTTTTAGCAAAAAATGTTAGAAAAATGTTAAGAGCAACTTGTGCGTCTTGTGGTATTACTAAAACAAAGTTTGTTAAAAACACAGAAGGTGGTTATATTGATATTCATAAAGCTATGCTTCCTCTGTTACCTAAAAAGGGATTAACGCTTCCTGGTTATAAATATTGCGGTCCTGGTAATCCACTTGATAGTGGAGAGCCTTTAAATGAATTAGATGCTGTTTGTAAAAATCATGATTATTGTTATGATGAAAATCCTAGTAATAAATCAATGTGTGATAAAAACATGTTCGCCGGTTTAAAATCTAGAAAGTCTTAAACTATTGGAGAAAAGATTGCTAAAAATTTGATAGTAAAGCCAGTTATTAGTACTAAATACAAACTTGGTCTTGGAAACTCAAAAAACTAAAAAAGGCGTTGAAATGGACTGACAAGTTAGCAGATGAACTTCATAAGCCTATACGAAGAAAGTTCACTCAACGCCGTGTGATTGTTAATGAAATTGATAAAATATGGTCTGCTGATCTGGTTGATATGCAATCGTTTCAAAGCATAATAACGGTACTAAATACTTGCTTACTGTTATTGATTTATTTAGTAATTTGCTTGGGTTGTCCCCGTTCCAAATAAAACTGGTTTAGAAATTACTAAAGCGTTTCAACAGATAATCAGTACAGGAAGACAATGTAAATTGCTGTGGGTTGATCAAGGTGTGGAGTTTTATAACAAGACGTTTAAGCAATTCCTTAGTGACAATAATATCGAAAAGTATCACACTTTTAATTTTGGGAAAGCTGTAGTAATTGAACGACTTAACAGGACATTAAAAGAAAAGATTTGGAACTATTTTACAGCTAACAATACAAACACATATTTAGACGTGTTACAAGAAATGGTTGACAAGTATAATAATACAAAACATCGGAGTATTAAAATGACACCGATTGAGGCTAGTGATGAAAAAAATAAAGGAACAGTGTATTTCAACTTGTATGGAAAGATTAAAAGTACTCAGATTCAGCCAAAGTTTAAAATAGGGGATAACGTTAGAATTAGTAAATATAGAAGAACGTTTGAGAAAGGTTACACCCCAAATTGGACTGAAGAAATATTTGTTGTTGATGAAATTCAAAACACAAATCCTGTGACATACAAAATAAAAGATTTAAACAACGAAAACATTCAAGGCAGCATTTATGAATTAGAGATGATAAAAGCAAAGCAAGAAATATTCAGGATTGAAAAAGTAATACGACGTGATTATAAAAAGAAACAAGCATTAGTAAAATGGGTTTGTTATGATAATAGCTTTAATAGTTGGGTATCATTTGAGGATATTCAAAACATTAAGCAATAACAAGCGTGTGTTCGAAGCAGGTAGTGGGTTTTCGGTTTCGGTTTCGTTTCGGTTTCGGGGTCAAAGGTCATCGGAACATCTCCATCCGTTTTGTGACAAATATTTATTTAAATTAATATTTAAAAGTACTTTTACAAATATTAAAGCAAATGCCAACGCTATTATTACCAACACAACTAATTGATCAGATTGTACTGCAGCACAATAATAATTAAAATTACTATGATAATTTAAATTTATGCAAATTTGAAAACCCTTTTTAAAGTCAAGCGGTCGGTGGTATAGTATATATAGGAGATTGAGGTATAGTATGGTGAAAATACTAAGTGTTGGGTTGGCAGCATGGTCTATAAATAGACGTTTATATTATAAACGGTCATGTGACATTGTAAGGCAATCTTGAAGCGAAATAAATGGTAAACGGTTGTGTGATATGGTCTATAAATAGACGTTTATATTATAAACGGTCATGTTACATTGTAACCTAAAGCGGAAATGAAATGCTAAGGCAACCTTGAAGCGAAATGAATTGTAAACGGTTGTGTGATATGGTCTATAAATAGACGTTTATATTATAAACGGTCATGTGACATTGTAAACGACTTCCCTTGAAAAAAGAAGAGTTATTTCCCTTGAAAAAAAGAGTTATTTCCCTTGAAAAAAAGAGTCCCCTAAAAGATCCCGGATTGATTAGTAGTATAGATACTGAGAGTATCAGCGGAGTTTTCCTGAGCGGGGCTGCTTGAGCAACTAATAATATGTGTCTGGGGCTTTTGACTTAAGCATGACTTTCATTTAGATTTTTTTTATGTAAATGATGGCATGCTTGAGTTAATAGCCATGGCTGGCATATTTTACTGTTGCTTGGGTTTGAGGCCCGCGAGGGGAAATTGCGCTGGTACTCTCAGTATCTATACTACTAGCGCCCCAATATGCAACATAGGGTAAAAATACTTTTTAAACTTCCCCTACCTCCACACTCCAGTCAAATTATTGGGATCTCGGGAAGGAGGCTGTTCTTACCCCTGTCAGTGTGAGTAACATCTTAGGGCCTAGCCATCGTTTAGTCACTCTAGACCTGGTGTTGTTCTAAATACTAGTAGTTATATTTTTACCTAATGGACCATACTGTTACTGTGCGGTAAAAAAGATGCGATGACAGAGCGGTTAGCTTACTTGCCTCTGAATATAGAAGTCTGGGGTTCGACTCCCGGAGGTTCACGTCTCGAGAATTGAAAACGCACTCCCTTAGATCTAGAACTTATTCGTGCAAGATAGTTACAGTTACTGCGAAAGTATGCCATTCTTCCTACGGATGGAATGCCGTTGGTCTCCTGTGCAGGGAGAGACATACCCTATTCAGGTTAAAAATATCGCTGAACTTCTGTGGTTATCGCAATAAAAGCCTGCAGGTAAACTCATCTACAGAAACGAAACTATGATAATCAAAAGTATATGTACAATACGTAATAGTATTGAAAGAAAGAAAGAAAGAAAGAAAGAAAGAAAGAAAGAAAGAAAGAAAGAAAGAAAGAAAGAAAAAGAAAGAAAGAAAGAAAGAATAAATAAAGACAGATGGATCGATAATAAGCACCTTGCTCACTAATTGTTTACTAACAGACCATACGTCATAATATGATGACATATGATGATGACGTAAATCAATGACGTCTTGTCATTTTATTATAATTTCCGGAAATTGCCAGGTTGTTCGGGTTTTGCACGAATGAAAACGGAATAACCTCGTCGATTTCCGTCAATGGCTTTCAATAGTGGACGATCCGAATACGGAAATCTGCAAAGAATTCCAGTTGCATTTATGGTTTTACGGGAAAACGAGATGGCGATAATGATAAACAAATGAAAGATGTTTTTTAACGTTAGTTATCAAATCATTTGTTAATCCTGATCGTTTAGCAAGACATATAAATTTCTGCGACACGAAATCTACTTTTATTAAATTGTGAATAGTGTTGACGAATTTTGGCCAATGAACAATGTGCAAGGTAACACTATGGGCAACGCTTCCGGTTTATGGCCGGCAACGCTTCCGGTTTATGGCCGTTTTGGCGACATAGGTAAAAATGTGCAATTTCATTGTCATTTTTGGATGGATTCGAGAAAGGTTTTTAATGTTTTTTTCACCTCATTCTGCTTGGAAACCACCATTCTTAATGATTTCTACGAATGCTTATCTTGTTAATTTCGTAACGAAATATGCTACTTTACGGTTGTAGTCGCCCATAAACTACCGTAAATAACCCAAGACTTTTCAAAAGGATGCCATAGGATCTCGCTTGCGCGCTATAAGTGTATTTCATGCTTTCCAGTGATTTATAATATGAATTTTAGGCACTGCCTAAGACCGAGCAGAGCTCTTAAAATTAATACCCACATGATATATCGGATCGCATGTAAAATTTAACTTGTAAACCAAATATTTTGCTCTTAATAATTATTCTATATTGTTGTGAAAAAATACTAACCTATCTTATGTTTCTTGTCAATCAACATATGAGTAAATTAATTGACTATTCATAATTTCGATCATCAAAGTCAGCTGACCAAGCAATGGCCTAGGCATTTGACACACCTCTAAATTGTGGTAGGTGGTAAACTCAAACTCGATCTTTATCATAGTTTGTTTGTTTGTATGGTGTTTTACGTCATTTTCAACACATGTAAGGTTATATACTAGTATGACGGTCGATTTTTTTTGTGTTGGAGGCATCCACCCACTTTTCCTGGGTAGAACCAGTACTGTAAACCTCCCGTCATCCGTAAGAATCGACACTTCCCCACTTACAAATCGAGCTCCCAGTGTAATTCGAACCCGCAGCGATGAGAAGTGAAGGTTTAGAATGCAACGTCGTTAACCATTCGACCACGGAGACGCTTCGTCTTTATCATAGATGTTCAACCAAGTTTATTGTAAAAGTTAAGGTATTTACGGTGTGATTTTTTTTAAAACCAAATTTTGATAATTATCTTACTTTTACTCTTTCAACTCAAGAGGCACCTTTCCTGGGTTTATATTGTTTTCCAGAGAGAATTATTTTGTATCAGACATATCATTTTGGCAGCTACTACAAACAGTGTCATTGAACATTTTCAATTCAGTTCTTCTTTCTAGACAAATTTCGCATTTAGAAAAACGTACGACATCTGTTCTATTTCAAAGGCAAGTATAGCACCCATAGCAAGGTTGAATTTTTCATCTTTCTGTAATGGTGCAGCTTCTGGTATGTCATTTATTTGATAGTTTTGATAATATACCTTTTTTCCCGTTTATTTCTCATTTCCCTTTTCTTTGATTCTGACTGTGTTTCGTTTTCAAGAGGTTTTGATTCCTAGTTTCCTACATAAAGATTGGATGTCATTGGTTATATTAGAGTTGGAATTTGAGTCCTTATTTGGTTCAGTATATGGTGTACTAATATAATTTTCTGAATTATGTTTGCTCTTGTTGCCATGCGTGTTTTCGGTGGGTGATATTCGCTTTTTACTTTTACTACTATCAGCGTCATTAGAACTTGAAACTGTTTATTGTTCAAAAGTAAGTCAATGGTTGTACATGACAATTCTCCTTCATTGGTTGAAAAAGAATACATGTGATATTGCTCTGCACCAAACTCATGTTACATTGATGTTGTAGCCTAAAATGGTAGACACAGTTTCAATCTCACAAGCTGTGGCCCACCTTTGACCATTTATCATTTCCCTCTCGTATTAAAGTTTGGTCATGTCCGGACTGTGGTAAATTTGGACTAACTCCTCCATGCCAACCCTGTTATCAGCAATATTATAAAACGATTGCCTTTTAGTGAGGTCGATATGTGTATATATTACATATTTGTCTGTGATTTGTATAGGAAATACTGGGAATAGAAAAGCTATATCTACTCGTTTGCCCAGTGGGAGATATTTCCCAATACGGAACATTGTTCGGCCTTTTGCGTCAGTGGCGGGAATGCCAAATGACGTTCCGATTGTTTTACGGACGTCATCGTCAGATTCCGCCACTAGGAAATAACGATTACGGAAATTAACGAAGAGTTCCGGTTCCACTTGTTTTGTTTGTATGACGTAACGTCGTCTTGGATGACGTAACGTCGTCTTGGCGTTCTGGTGTAAAAAGGCATTAATCATTAGAAATATTAATAAAATCATTTTAAATTATGTAATATATATACTCTGTAAAAGAAGTTTTGGACCATGGCAGTGTTCGAACCCGTACAATGATTGCTGAACCATGACATTCGACCATAACCCTTATTATCTCAGTTGATAATTCACAATAGATCAACAATCAACAATAATTATTGTTTACAATGAAAGTTTGCGAAAAAATAATAATCTTTTTATTGGTTACTCGAATGTGTCCGTAACTGTTACTTTGTATGGACTTTGCAACATTTTTTACAGACCCTTTGTGTGTTCGCGATATTGTTTTAAAATCAAATCTTTAATGTTTCTGTTACCAAATTAACCGGGTAGGGTAGACCTTGGTTACTAAAAAAAGATACTTAAATTTTGTCCAATAGTTTTATTTTTATATGACTTTATATACCCTGGTCCAAAACATTTTTCTACCGAGTATAGTTTAATAACCAGTGTTTTTGAGATACTGAAAATATCTCCCTCGGTAGAGAAATAGCCCCTATATAAGAACTCGTGCTCCGCACTCGTTCTTATATCGGGGTCATTTCTCTACCTCGGGAGATATTTCCCGTATCTCAAAAACACTGGTTATTCAACTCTATTTATCGACCTGATATCGCCTCGGTCGATATCACTTTTCTCAGGTCGATAAATACAACACATATCGACCGAACATAAAAGGCAACAATTATTTTATTATTAAATCAAATTATTCATGGAATTTTGAAATTTTGGAATTTTTGGAATTTTGAAATTTTAAAATTTTGAATTTTGAATTTTGAAATTTTGAAATTTTGAAATTGATGAATTTTGAAATTTTTGAAATTTTTGAATTCTGAATTTTTTGAAATTTTTAAAATTTTCGAAATTTTGAAATTTTGAATTTTAAATTTTTTGAAATTTTGAATTTTTGAATTTTGAAATTTTTGAATTTTGAATTTTTGAATTTTTGAAATTTTGAATTTTTCAAATTTTGAATTTTTGAAATTTTGAATTTTGAATTTTCAAATTTTGAATTTTTGAATTAGTTTAATTTTGACAACCAATAACAAATATTAAAACAACTTCTAATGATAAGCATTCTTTTATACGGGCGAAGCCCGACTATAGGTTACACGTATGTACATGTATGCATGGGAATGAATATGTTAAATACTCACTAACTAACGCTACTAATTTTCATTTTCGTAGTGCATCAAACTTGAATTTTGTCTCCAAGATGGCAGACGACGCGGACGGCGCCATTTTGAAACTTCCGGTCGCATTTTTGACCAGCTTCCTGTCTCACGGTGAAGTCACGCAGACGAGATTAACAGTTGAAAGCCAAAAGTAACTTACCGGCGTTCCATTGTTAACAGAAATAATTAATTTTGAAGAATGCTTACATTTTTATGAAGTACCTAGGAGTTTTCTATATGTTTTTCAGTATTTCTAGGACTCTGAAGCGCTTCAATTTTGAAGCGTCTGTGATCGGTGTAGATCGTACGTTTCGCACGTCGTAATCGGTATAGGTCGTAAGATTCACACGTCGTAATGAAAGTTTCCACAGCGCGTTAGCGTTCTCTACGACGTGCGACTATTACAGGTCACTGGCCTTATTCTCCGCTATTTTTACGGAAAATACGAATTAAGTGACCTTGCTGTGTAATGTTTTCGTTTAATAAACAAACAAATTAACGCAGCTCTGTTGCATATTTCTTGTCAGCGTTTCTAAAATTCACATTCGCAAAACCTCGAGAAAAAACAAATTTGTACTTATAATAAAGGGAGACTAATCTCTTTACTGGTTAAAAAGGACAGGTTCAAAACACGGCGAGATTTCCGGGTTCTCCATCGAATTTTAAATGGGTTCCAAGTAGGTGAGGTTTACTGCAATAAAATACATTTTTGAGACAGAATGAGTCGAATTTCGACCCCTTATAACAAAATATGATACCAGTAATTGTGATTAAGAAGAGTTTATTTTAGTAAATATGTGTTTCCAGTAAAGAGATCCTACATAAAATAAGGAAAAGGCTAGACAAATATACATATGTTTACCTTAATCGAAAGTTAGAAAATTAACAATAATGTTTTAATATGAAACAGGCACTGCCTAGATAACGGTCAAAGTACTTTGATACAATGAATGATTAATTTAATTTTGTACGGAATGGATGGGGACTGGAGTAAGAATTTGATAACAGGTAACAAAGATCAATTAAATATTCTCAATAACTCTAAACAGATAACAAAAAATAAATTTCACTAATAACAGTTTAAGATATGAAAATAAACTTGCCTCCCCATCCTCAACACCACCAGAGCCTTTTACTAGATACAGGTCTTTTTTTCAAGGAAACTTGGAAAAGGCCTAGGCCTGCTGAATTTGGGGGAAATAAGCGCGAGACTGTCCAAATTGGGAAAAAAATAGCGTGATTTTCGTTGTTTTGGAAAAAGTTTTTTTAAGGGGAAACTTCATTAAAATGTAGTTTTAGGTAAAATATTGATTAGGTTTTACAACTGAGTTATTTTAACATACAAACTATGTAAAGTATGTCACTTAATTACCAAAAAAATAAATATATATACATACGTTGTTTTTTTCTAAATGGGAAGTTTTTACCCCAAGGGAAAATAGAGGTTTTTGCAATTAGGAAGAGGCCGAATTTCGGCCCCTGTTAAATAGGTTAAAAGAGCCCTGAGGTCTGGAAAGGGGCATTTTGGCCTAGAATGCGGGTAATATCCACGACTGGGAAATGACATTTTCACAGTTAACTGCATGATTTTCAAAGTAATTTGGGTGGGGAAGTGGCCTTATACGGACCGATGCGAAAAAGGGTTAAACGGCCATGACTACCTACTTACCACTACCTATGAGTCTCATTCATTAAACATAGAAAAAACATACTATGTATTTTGATGGGTATTTATGCCAACAAACAGAACCTCGATATATTTCAATTTTATGTATAACGTTACACTTACATTCCGTTGGACATGCTAGAATAAATAATAAACATGTTGCTATATTCTTTGAGATTATCTACAGTGGTTCGGTCAGAGAAGGCTCGGATTACAAATAAACATGTGTTCACCGTGACCGGACCATCTCCTTTAAAAAACTGTTCAGTTTGTTAGCCCCCCGAAAATTGAAATACACCGACTCACACAAAACTGCACCAGAAATGCTTGCGCATATTTTCTGTGTAAAGGAAAAGATCAAATAAAGTCTGCACTCAAATCTATCCGTATCTTATTGTTCTCAAGTTTAAAGTCTTATTACAGATACAAAATAAAACAAAAAGCTGACCTTCCTACCCATTACTTATTGTTGCAGTAAACAAGGGTATTATTTTATTAGGCCTTACAAATATATTTATTTACATACTTGTGCAAAGATCTATCTATAACTATTTCCTGACTTTAAGATCTGATCAAATTTATAGTTAGTTCTGACCCTTAAAATTAAATAGAGATGGCTAAAAAGTGTACATGCGATCAAATTGCTTTGCCCGTTACATAGGTAGTGCCTTTTTCATATTAATGAATATCGCTTCATTCGTAAATACTTGTGACGGGATTAGCCGAACTAGTACGAATACTCCGAACTACGAAAAGAGACAATCGTCCAAGTGAAACAGACTGATCCCCTGATGATTTGAGGAAAAAATCCGAAATTGCCGAACACAATTTCATCAATGGCGGCGCTTCCGGTGCGACACAGTTTTTTTGCCCAGCCAGGTACGATTTCAACATTTGCACATGTGTTACCATTAGCCGATCATCGTCGGCCGGCTGCGCCGGCCGAGCTCTGCTCGGTATAATTTTCTCAGCGAAATAAAAATGGTAATCCACTGTTTTCAAATAGTGAAATTACCATAAATAAATTTCACTGTTTTTGGAACTAATTTTTTCTATATTGATTACCTCCCTTTAACAATAAAATGTTGAATCATGTTCATTGCTGATAGTTGGATGTTTGACGTGATATCTGTATATTTTATAACTTTTTTAATCAATTTTTTTGTTTATTTCACCGAAAATTACTGAAATAAACAATTTCAGAACTATTTTATGTTGTGTATTAACTAGTGATCTGTAGTGAGAAAGAAATCCTTTATATAATTTACATATTTTGAGAATTCTTCCCGGGGACTCATATGGTAGAGGGACTATAAACCTTAGAAGGAATGAAATAAAGAAAAGAGTCCAAACTCTATAAACACAATATAAACTGCTTTAACCAGAACCCGTGAATAAACCTATATATTTAATCGGCAAATACACATTATTATATACCTGAACACCTGTTTTGTGGTGAAATTTTGACGTTATTTGACGGGTTGTTTGTTTAAAAGAACAACAGTAACATAAAATAGTTCTGCATAGTTAACTTAATTAACAAATTAATAATAGCTGACTGCACTTTCTTTACATATAACGCTTCATTAAATACTATATAACGATCTACACTATGTCGACAATGTATTCAGACATAGTTTGCTTAATGGCACGAGCAACGCCATTCAGATTAGATCTCGACTGGACTAATAAATTACAAGAAAACAGGCAAAGTTTTAGTAACTTATGACTCATACACCATGTTCGTAATTTATGAATGCGTTTATTTGACTTGCCTTTTTCAAAGATTAGATTGAACACTAAGTGAGTTATTCTCTTTCTATTTCAGGTAATTCTATCTATCTTTTTTACCATTTGTGTTGCAGCGGCCAGAAGTTACATTCGATATTCAAACTGAATATCGAAACACACAAAACTCGAGATTCGTTATTCAACAAATAAGTTTTGAATATCGAAAAACAAAAGAACTCGAGATTCGTTATTCAGCAAATAAGTTTTGAATGTCGAAAAACTCGAGAGTCGTTATTCTACAAATAAGTCTTGAATATCGAAAAAAACAACTCGAGATTTGTTATTCAACAAAATAAAATTGTATACGACAATATACATCATATATCGGTTTGGGCTGTCCGAGACTAATGTCTCCGTGGCCGAGGTATTAACGACTTTGCGTTGTAAACCTTCTCTCCTCTCACCGCTGAGGGTTCGAATCCCACTGGGAGCTCGAATTGTAAGTAAGGAAGTGTTGATTCTTAAAGATGGCGGGGAGGTGAACAGTACTGGTTCTACCCAGGAAAACTGGGTGGTCTGCCTCCACCTCAAACAAATCGACCGTCATATATATAACCTTACATGTGTTGACAATGACGTAACACACCATACAAACAAACAAACAAACAAACAAACAAACAAACAAACTGTCCGAGACTAGAATACACGTAACATAGTATAGTAAAGAAATCAGAAGCAGGCCGGACGACCGATGCCGATCATTCCGGTGTAAATTTGATTTAATTAAAACATGACGTTAACTCAAAATGTTTTATAATTTTTTAGATTTTAAATCGACATATTTATATCACATAATCGACAAACTGTACATAGCTTGAAATATGAAATATATCCGTTAAATATCTCGTCTAATACAGATACTACTCATTAGGTCGAGTACCTTTATATTGATATATTTTTATTTGTTTTGTGTCAACGCGATATAAAGAAGAGAAAAAAATGTCAAGTTCACTAAAAACGATTTATTGTAAATTAAAGAACCATTTCAACGTATTTGTTTTGCATTTATTGAATTACATCGTGTTTTGGCGACATAAATATATCATTTATAGATAAATATTTTAACAACTCGAATTATTTTAAATTGAGAAATTCAATATTACCCGACAAGACGAGGCACGAATACGCTTCCGTATATATACTATATATATTGACTCATTAATTGTGTCTATGTTTAGTGTCGCTTCAAGTGCAACACCTCCATCTTAGTTTGTAATAGAAAGTATCAACAAGATATAACTTCCTTTATTTGCGATTCATGAGAAAGTGTTTATACTCGTATATATTTGTGATTATGTTATTGTTTGGAGGGGTACGCAGAGGGGTAGAATCCCCTCAAATTCATGTCATTTTATCATTTTTTGTTCATGTTCATTAAAGGTCTTCACCATGATCCCTGCATTGTTTCAGGTGCTATCTCGCTCGCATCAAAAGAGCAGTGGCAGAAAAACAATAAACGTGACTCAAGCGTAAATGGAGTTTCTACGATAGAATTTGCAGCAACTCTGCGGTTCAGGGTGAGAAGGTTCTAGACCCATTTTCCATATTTTATCTCGATGTACATGGAAGATGAGCCTGGCATGTTCATGCCTTTTAGGCGCCATATAACGTTTTATGTGTTGGTGCGCCTTAAAACCCCAATGCAATTCAATTCATGGAAAACACTACGTGAATCAGTTGTTTTTACAATTCCAAATGTGGATTTGTTTTCAATTTGACTGAAATATAGACAAATAGGTTCAGTTTTTATAGCGTCACGTTACACATTTTAATAACTTAAGGTGATTTGCATTGTTTCACGTAACCATACTAAATCGTTGCAAACAAGAAGTAATAGCCAATTAAAACCATGTTCGCGTATTTAAGTCCTAATATCGCATGCAAAAATAATGTTGTCTTCATTAAGTAAGTAAGTAAGTAAATATTTTATTAACGTGACATGTGCATATACATAACAGATATATACAAATCATTGAAACATAGTAATATATGGATAATACACCCGGCCCCATGGGCCTATAAGTCACCTAAACATATATGTATTATAAAAATCACATGATCGCATGAAAGACATAAGTTAAACATTTAAATGATTTAAATAAATATAACCAATATTGATTTGAAATACATGTTATCTATTGTAGATTGTAGTCTTTCTTTTAAAGTAAGCTCTAACCAAATATTTTGCAAGTTTCTTGGATAATTGTGCATTAAAAATGATAATTTATTAACAGATGATAAATTAGTAAATTCGGGATCATCAAATTGTTCATGGAAGACACTTTGCCTAATGTTATAATAAAAATCACAGTTCAAGAGAAAATGAATTTCATTTTCAACATCGTTTCTATCACAAAATCGGCATTTTCGTTGCTCTAGTTGTTCACCGACATATCGTCCTGTTTCTATCCTGATCGGTAAGATACTGCATCTAAACTGAGCTAGTATGGCCCGCTCGTGTTTCTTGAGGTTTAATTGTACATAGCTTTCGACCTTTAAATTGTCTTTATAAGTTACATATGTCCTCAGCTTAGCCACTCTCGAAATATCGACCTTCCATATATCGGAATAATAATTAAAGATTCGACTCCTCGCACGATGTAGGTTAATGATTGTCTTATTTGTGAAGTTATCGGTAAGCCCCAGTTTTAATAAAACAGTCTGAACGTCGCTGCACCAATTATTATGACAAAGTCTGTTATCCGCATTAAACACTCGTTTTGTAAGTCTATTGTTGTCTAGTAAAATCAATCTGTTCCAATAACGGATCATCGCAATCCATCGTCGGTAAATACTCGGCAGACATCCTGTATCCCCAATCAAAGCAAGAGTAGGCGCGAAACGATGTACCCCGAGGAAATATCGCATTGCACGGTGTTGTACGTTGTCTATTGACTGATAATGTTTGTATCCCGATATTGACGCGCAGTAATCAAGAATATGGGTGATACATGAATCATAAAGTTTTTGAAATGAATTAAATCCGAACTCTTTGTAGTTATGTATCTTAGAAATGATCTTACCAAGAGCCCGACCGGCACCTTTGGACAGAGCTTCACAGTGATAACTAAAGTCACCTTTGTATTGAAATGTCATACCGAGGTATTTATACTGTGATACAGTCTCAAATATGTTGTTGCCTATTTTAAAAGCACGGTCACTCTGTATTGTCCGGCCCTTGCGAAAATGCATACATTTTGATTTGTCCGTATTTATCAGAACTCTCCATCGTTTAATACACTGGACAAAAAAAAACTCTCTTCCATTACGGATAAATTTTCACAAAAGAACAACAATATACAGATACATTAAATAATACAATTCGTACAAGATATTTTCAGTTAATCAAAACCGAAAAGGTTCTCCTATATGCTTAGACATTCTTTTTGTAATTTCTGCGTTCCTGTGTGGTAACCATATTGTCAATGATTTTGTCTGTGGTGTCACGTGCTTTATTTGTAAATGGTTATTTAATACATGTATACTGAACAAAAAAGGAAACGTCCGACTTTTTTGCTGATATTTCCATAGGCCAGTTTTTGAGGGCGTATACAAACTTAAACAGCGTTTTAATAAAACAATGTTTGATTTTTGTAAGCATTCAAGTAAGTACTAAATATCCCATAAAACAGTATCAAATTCGCCAAGCAATAATCTTTTATGGATGATATGGAAATGTTAAAGGGAGGTAATTTGATGATTGTTGATCAAAAGCTGCCATCTACACAATCTGTTTTGGACAAATGTCTCTAATAGTCATGGATTTAAATTTTTTTGTGGCCAAAATGCATGTTTTAAGAAAAAAGAGGCTAACTCCCTTGTGTACTGAGCTTTTCAAAAACATCTTTGTTTTGACTATTGTTGGCGGTCTATCTAATTATTCTTATAACATCATAATGTTTTTCCTGTTTCGTTGTCTAGACAATCAGCATCAACATCAGCGGAAGTTTCTCTTTTTTTCAGTATATTTTAAATATCATGAATGATAAGCATCTGATAAGATAAGGCAATTTCCACAGAATTCCCCCAGAAACAGACTCATACCACACCGACGCCCTAAACCTATCTCTAATTTTCATTTCGGCTAGAGATAGAGGAAGGGTCACACTCGGTCACGTTATTCTCATTATTCTTGGCTATAAACATTATATACTCTTAGCAAATGTAATTATGCACCACTGTCTGTTAAATCACTACTCTAATATTGAAGGCAGAATTATTATTGTTATAAATCACTACTCTGATATTGAAGGCAGTATTATTATTGTTATAAATCACTACTCTGATAGTGAAGGCAGTATTATTATTGTTATAAATCATTACTCTGATATTGAAGGCAGTATTATTATTGTTATAAATCACTACTCTGATATTGAAGGCAGTATTATTATTGTTATAAATCACTACTCTGATATTGAAGGCAGTATTATTATTGTTACAGGTACCGGTCATTCATACGCATATGTTTTGAACCCCCATCCATCAACAAACCATCATACACACCCACCCTTCCACCCCACACACCCAAATGAACAACTGCGGTTCTTTGCAGCAATAATTAATTAATAATTGTTAATAACTATCCACACGTAGCCAACATGTCATTTACCTGAGGGTAATAAAATATACGTTGTTGTTAATATAATATAAAACCGAAAATAATTTCAATAATCACAAACCCACCTGGCAAGACAGCGTGTTCATTTCTGAGGCCGTCTGCACTTTGACATATCTAAATGCGCATGCTAATACAACCGAATACAACTTACCACTGAGTACGTATGACATCCCTGGTTAAAACAGCAACACAGCATCAGTAGAATGGAGAAAAGGAATAAAACACACACATACACAATCCTCTGTCCGATTAACAAATCCCCAAGTCAGAAATAATGACAAAACTATTCCCGATTAATGTATACTCATTGACTTCACGCCAAGACGCAAAGCGGAAAACCCGTGAAATGTAAACATCGCTTGTAAAAAAAAAATGAGGCTCCTTCAGACTTCATCATCTTAAAGGGAATGTAGCGACACAGCCAAACAATCTGTATGATTGAGAGTTCCGAAAAACTTGAATAAAGGTGAAATAATTATCAAAATCGGATGATAAACACAGAAGATATAATCATTTGAAGTTTCTGTTGAAACGGATATGGAAGCGGCCATTTTGAGAGCTATGACATCACGGTTCTTAATGACCACATATGGAATATTGATGCATATGAAAAATTACTGATTTATAGGGGAAAATGGCAGCAACTGTATTAAAAATATGTAATACTTAATGGCAATAACGCTTTATATGACCAGTAAAAAAAATGCATTCATTTGCAGCGTTTTCTTTGTTTTAAATGATATTTATCAATATTCCATATATGGTAATATGGAACTATGACGTCAAAGTTCTAAAAATGGCGGCTCCCATATTCGTTTTAGAACAACCTTTAAATGGTCATATCTTTTTTGTTTATCATCCGATTTTGATAATTCTTTCACCTTTTTCCAAGTTTTTCAGATCTCTCAAAAAATAGAGATTGTTTGGCTGTGTCGCTACATACCCTTTAATATTATTTGCCGTATTTTTTGTGTGACTTTACACTGTTACCTGAAGTACTATAGGTTAATAATAATTAAGTCACAATCGTATGCTATAATATGTTTTTTTTTGTGTTTTTTTTATTTATTTATTTTTTTCTGAAGCTTCCATATCATATTCATACAGAACATATATATATATAAAGTTATTATTATTTACCGATATCATGCAAAATGTATATATTCATTTTTGATAAACATGTAACTCACTACATTCTTATTGTGTAAATATACATATAACAATAATAATATGATGTTTCTCTGCAAACAGATTACTGGAGAAGGGAAATGTTAAATCATGTATTCATGCATTTTATGTAAAGATATGTATTTGTATATTTTCAACTATGCATATATACTGACAAAAAAAAATAATAAGTTCAGCAAGCTTCAATGTACATTTTGCTTAAAGAGAATAAATGCTATTTCATAATGTGAAATATTATAAAACATTTGCATGACATAGGGTGATCTTCTCTTTCACTGATTTGTTGTGATCGGAGTTATCTCCCATTTACTTAAAACCGCGTATTTCATATTTCAATATGATATATATTAAAGAACATGGTAAAACGTCACTAAATAACAGTTCTAGGTTTCAAGTTATAAAAAACACACAAAATCAATGGATACTAAACCTTGTCATTATATATGTACCAAAGTGTTGTGTTTTTTTTTAAAAAAAAAGAAATTACCTCCCTTTACATTGAAATAAAGACTAAATTATAATATATGAGAAGCAGGTAGATTAAACGTGTTATTTTTTTCAACACAGATATCGTTTCAAACACAATGCCTGCATAGATATGCTCCTTATGTTAATTATATTGTTAATGACTGCCACGCATGGCCTAGAGTATGTGCAAATGAACATGCAATTTACTTGCTAATCTTTTTTTTTTTCTCAGCACATTTATATGGTTCGTATAAAATAATTCAGCACTTATACTATATGGTTCGTATAATATAATTCTGTATACTATCGAATATGCACATTAGGTATTTTATGTATAAATATGCACCAATATCAAATATGCACCATATATGTATTTTATATAGACCTGCAGCAATATATTATCAACTATGCATTATTGTATATTTCACTTATATACATGTATCAGCTTCAAATCAAGTATGCGCCATTTTTTATTTCCTATATCTATACACACATGTATCAGTATTTTCTCAAATATATACACATTTTTGCAGATACACACCATATACCACACTCACCCGCATACACATATTATTTTCACATATATACACATATGATTTTCCTGGGGTATTGTAGGCATTTAGTATGTCTACTGTACGGATATGTATGGATTACTTTTTTTTTTGGAAAAAAAAAGGAAAAAGTTTAATACAAAACAATTTCTAGAACTTAAATATATACATCAAAAAAAGGAGAAAATTGTAAAGAAAAAGGTTGAGAAGTAGACAATAGTGTTTTACTATGTCGATTGTTGTGGTGTCCCTGCATTTTGGAGTATTTCATTGAGGTTTAGTAAAATCAAGTAATGCTATAATATTGTGCTTATGGCAAAATAACACATCTACAGTACCCATTCCAAAATGCCAAAAGAAGACACGTAGAAAGAAACAACATTTGTATATACTTTGCATATTATAACATCGTTGTCTTTATTATTCATTGTATTTTCTTATTTTTGATTAAATGTTTTATTGCTTTGCAAACAAATACCACTAGTTAGAAATATCTGAATATGTAGTTATTGGACCAAGGGAAATAACCCTTATTTATTTACCTAAATTTTGTATTTTTTACTCCCTTGAAACATGTGTCTACAATACAAATAGTATTAACCTTTAATAGAAATATATGAAATAACAACAATTATAGAAAAGCAACAAAATAAATATTAAAAAAAATAAAAATAAATATGTACATAAAATAATAATAATAATAATCACAATAAATAAATTAACAAAAAAAAAATAATCCCATTTCCATTTTCCCCTAAACGCATAGAATGAAAATTACTTATTTTATAACTGACAAATACATAGAGGAGGAGTGAATAACATATTTTATTTCATCGAGAAGTGAGAAAACTTTATATTTTCACGAATGCTTCATGAGTGAATATATAAAAGTTTTCTCACTACGAGATATAATAGAATATGTTATTCACGATAAAACAACACATTTTCTTTTTATATTATGATTTTACAAACAATTATTTAAGCAATTTCAGTAATAAACCGTTTTACACACGCTTCTTTTCTAGTCATGATGACGTAACGAAACGTTACATGACGTCATTTTTTGAAACCATTAACGTCACAGAAAGAAAGTAATTAAATAAACAGTCAGTACAGGAGCAGACAAGTCATTTCACGTGCCTGAACCGCATAACTGAAACATAAATAATTGGGGTTGGAGGCAACGTAGTTCCCATTTTGCAAGCACGTGCAGATGCGCGGATTTTATAGTACTCTGTTTAGAAACACTAGTTTAAAGCTTATACTAGATGGCAAAGAAAACAAATCATATCAGAAGTCAGTTATTATGTCGGAGATTTATAAAACAATCGTGTTGACAGGTTTTATTGAGATATCATAGTCGGAAATCGCGGTACAAATGCGAAGATCGAAAAAAACTAGTTTTTGTTTTCTTCGAAATTGCCAATGTTTCAAAACGGGTACAAAAATTGTAAATTCTTAAATATTGTTGAAATTGACAGGAGTCGAAGATCATTACCTGATCTACCTTTTTTGAAAATTTCTTATTTTTTCGTGAATATACATTTTGCGTGCCCGTTTTGAAAGTTGGTACCTGCATTTCACTCTTTCAGAGGCTATTCAAAATGGCGGCGACACAGAAAAACACCCAGCCCAGGGCCAGTCAGTCGCAGGCCACAAACCCACTTTTCCCTGGACAAATTAACATCATATGGTCAATACACAGTCACAGAAACTAAATATTGTGAATTGAACTGAACGTTTATAAATAGCTAAGGAATGTGCTAAAAATAGCTCACACACATTCAAAGGTCAAATAATGCTGATCCGTGTACATACACAGACAGATCGTTTACACATACGGCCCGATTGACGGTGACCGATGGATTATTTCAATTTATTTGCACAGAAGTAGAATTAAAACAGTGTTACAATCACGATCGTATACAATTCCAAGTTTTGCATGAGTGCGTAATTTACAAAATACAAACAAATAGATCTATTACAGTAGACAATGTAGAGAATTAAAATTGAAAAGTGGAACACACCAGCAAATGCCTGCAATGGGTCATGGCATTGTCTGCACTGTAGCCTTTGTAAGTAAATACACTTTTAATTTCTGTATGACAAGTGTTTAACGTTGAAACATGTAAAACGGTGGTGGTTGATATATATTAACTTAATTCTGATAATTTTTTAGAACACATGAGTGATGAATAATTGATGAAAATGTAAGCCTTGAAAATCTACTATTTGTTCATGAATGCCACCTGTGACTTACATTTTGGACAGTATCATCTTCTGGAAAGCACCACTTTCAATTCCAGTTGTGTTTTAAGTAAAATGTTATGGAATGCTGACATTGTTAGCATTGAGAAAGTTGGACAGAGTTATTAATATTAAAAACAAATGAAACAATATCATATATGACTTGTTTTTTTCAGGTCTGCTAAGACTAAGTTAGCTAGAGGCAGTGTGCAGTATTACCATAGCCAGATTCAAGTCAAATTTCCCAGTCTCACAGTATAACTACATCAAGAGCCTTGTATTAGCCAGTATGTATAGGTAAGCGCAGTTTCAAAAAATCTATGAATTTATCAATGTTTGTTCTTTGCAAAATATGTGGCATTGTGCACCAGTCCTGCACCACAGACATATTAATAATTTGTTATTAGGTCTGTGCCTGCACTTAGTCTCAGACTTTTTATACTAAAAATAAAAATGGTGTTTTACAGCACATCGACACATAAATAGGTCATATTGTGCTTAGTACATATGTAAAATTAAACAAACAAAATAAAAAGGTCCCTGTATTACATCTAAATTATTAAACTTAACCAAGACCCCGACTTAACATAATGTGCTGGCATGGCCCAGCAATAGCATGGTGGATGATAGCAATCTGGAGCTTCCGGTTCAAGTCACACATGCACCACTGAGTTTCGTCTATGGTTTCGGGCAATACATCTTCCCTCAGTCTTGTTTGTTCCTCAGCCTCTTTTGTTTGATTGGGATTGAAACTGGGGAGTCTATCCTCCAAGCACGATACACAACCATAGAAATTATTAATATATACATTAGTAAGAGTAAGACAGGTTCTCGAATTCCTATGTGTCATTTGGGGCGGCTCTAAATAAGGTATACCGGTAATAAATGTGTTGATTTAGCAGAAAACGATTATTTTTAATTTATTGTACGTGTAAAAAAAGTTCTATAATCACTATTCATTTACATATTTCAGTTCTACAACTTGTTACCTATTTAAGTTGAAACAAAATATCATGTATGTCATTTTTATTTTCAGAGCCTGGAGTCCTGAGATGCTGGGAGTTAGCTGAAAATAGTTAGTGATGTCCCAATATATATGGGAGGATTTTATTGAAACAAGTAGTCACATATAACTATTTACAACATTAACAACAGAATCAGAAATACTTAAACGAACAAGAATAGTATATAATAACAAGATGGTGTACAATATTTTTATTTTTTTTATGAATCATGAATCAGCAATACCTCATACGGACAGTACTAGCATCAACTTCAAGAAAAATATGTCTAGTAAGAGGATCACCAGTTCAGCCAGCACAATATCATATCAACATGCATATCCGACTGTAGACACAAGGTGGATCGTTGGCGACATTAACTGGATAGTTCATTGGAGTGGCTCAAAATAAGGGCTAATATGAAAATATAAATGTGTTTCTGTTAATCTGACCGGCCGTGCCCAATTTATTTATTGGATTAAAATGTTTTCTGAATTTTATTGGATTATATAAAAGTTTGTGGAATAACAGATGGCAGGAGGTGTATATTACCGGTTATACCCAGAAGAAAAGTGAGTGGTCTTCCTCACCAAAAAAATAACAAACAGATACATGTATATATATATAACCCCACATATGTTCAAATTGGCTTGCACCATATAAACAATTACATATTAAAGGGACATGCAGCAATCTTCTTTTTTTTAAACTCCAAAATGTTATAACTTATAATTTAAATATATGCAAGCGGGTGTAAAGTGAAAATAAATTACATTTTAATGCTTGATAAAAACTTGATAAATGCTGTGTGTCCCTTTAATAAATAAAAACAATTATTGTATGATGCAATTTAATTGTTTATGTAATACCCTTTATATTTGGGATGTTTTGATGTAAATATTTGAAATAAAATGTTTTAAATCAAATAAATAATTCATTTTGATAACTGACTTGTTACATATTTTTTACTTAGTCATGAAAGATAATATTTAAGGCCTTAATATGTACCTTAAATGTTTATTGTTTACCATTGAAAGGTGAGGCGGCATATGGTGTTAGTTATCTGTGCGTCTATATCCTTCCACAGTTTTTAACCAATCTTTTCGAAACTTTACATGATCTTTATCTATGATGTCTAGAGGAGCATATCGATTTTGCATCAAAATAAAATTTATTTATGAATATATATTCTTGCATAGTACAATTTTCCACGGATTGTTTTCAGTGCGTTCATTCAAGTCCCATGGACATATTGAGTTGAGATGTTCGGTTGGCATTTTATATTTGTATACATTCTCATCTTCACCTCTCACCGCTGCGGGTTCAATTCCCACTGGGAGCTCAACTTGTAGGTGAGAAAGTGTCGATTCTTACAGATAGCAGTAAGTACACAGTACTGGTTCTACCCAGGAAATATGGCCTAAAATGTGCTATAATGACATAAAACACAATTCAACTTTAAAAATATAAAGTAAAAGAAATGGCCTTCTTTATTTTCCTTCGATGCTATCAGTATAAGTATTACGACAGTGTTTCTGTCTGATAAAAAATTCATCTTAGGTTTCAACCGACAAATGGTCTATATTTAAACTAATACAAGTAAGATGGGGCCCTCAAACCCTTTTATGTGTGGGTGATATATTCCACGGTTGATTCATGATACTAGCATGGGACAGCTATAGTACATAAGACAGTGCTGAGTGCAGTTGCGGATGAATTGAATTGAATATTTAACGGCTCATCAACACAGTACAGGTTATTTAGAGCCGCCTCAGAGAGAGGGGAAGGATACATAGGAATCCGGGAACCGTGCACTACCCTTATTATCGAACAGATTCCTATGGTTCTTTAACATGCTCGGATGATAGACCTATAAGCGGGACCACCCTGTTTACGTCCCCATCTGACGGATGAGGCTAAAGGGAATGTGTCTTGCCCAAGAACACACCGACAAAACTCAGTGGCACCACCTCCGGTTACAAATCCGCTGCGCTACTGACTGCGCCAAGTTGCGGATGACAATTAGACACTGGACAGTCTAGTCAAAAACACAGCAACAAATATATTATCTGAATATGTTTAAGAATGTACTGTATGCTTGGAAGAGCTTTCAAAAACAAACTAGCTTTCATGATTTTAGTTGGGGTGGGATGGGGATGGGGCGCATCCTTTTAAATCTCAGTTCAGATGCCCTCCCCCTCCTTCTCTCCATCCCAACTCCCATCTTGAACAGTAGCGATTGTTACGTAAACTTTCCACATATGAGAGGGTGCCCAATACTACCCGCTCCATCGAATACGCGCCTGCAATTCTTGCGAGGTCAGTCGAGTCAAAATTACAGTTAAATCAAACAATTCGTATTTTCGTGTACTTTTGATAAAGTAATAACATGCTTTTCGTGATATGCAGCAAAATTCATGTAATGTGTGAGCTAAAACAACAATTCAAGTATCTCCTCGTACTTTATTTAACAAAAAACACACGGTTGTTGTCATTTTAATCGTATTCTAAAGATGGCATCTTTTAGAGTTATCGCCCCTCGCTTCGACATTTTACAAGGCGGGTCTGAATTTATCACGCAGTAGAGCTTCTAAAAAAAAAGTCGGTACAGACGAAAATCACGAAACCTAAAGGGGAAATGAAATTTCATGATAAAAAATTGTCACAATTTTCTAAATTATGCGTTTTAAAAAATTCAAAATGGCGGACATTTTTTTTTTTTTGACGTTGCCGAAAGTTGACGTACTACTTTTCGTTGTCAAGCGTGGTTGCGATATTTGAAAGATGTAGGAAAATATCAAGGCTGCTCCCCTACTGAGTGGCTTTAACAGTATAACGGTAGTAATAAATATTGTGAGCCGTGTTACTGTGCATGCATTTGTGTTGGTTGTGCATTAAAAAAGTAGTCCCGGCAGCTACTGTGGAAATAAAACCCTACATTCCACAGTATCACTTTTATTTCACTGATAAAACACAGTATTTCATTGCTTATCATAAAAAACATATCATTTTCCTTTAAACAATTCACCCACTTTAAATTCTTTCTGTACACTTATTTATATTTGCATCGCTAATGCCCACAGTTAATTTATATTGTATACTATATATTGCTCATGTTGTTACCCATGTTGTATCTCATGCTTGTAACCCGAGTGTAAATAAAGAATCTGTTCTGTTCTGTCATGTTCTGGCAAAAATGTAACATGGCGTTTAAACCAGGTTTTAGAGTGATCCAAACATCACTCTTACCATATCTTTACCCCAATAAAACCGAACAGTGTAAAAAGAAACATCTCCGCCAGGTTATATTCTCTAACAAATAAGGCAGCATTTATAAGCAATATAAGACTAACACATAGGAGATCATGTATATATGAATATAAGAAAACATAGAAAGCCAAAATGGAAGTATTAAATGACGGCAGAAGTCAGAGCAACGAGAGAACAAACCCAGGATACGACAAGACAACATTTAAAACAAACCTCGACCGCTACCATCCTTTGAGGATTTTGTTGGGCGTCATCATAGGGTTCGCAATCTGTCCGGTCATCACACACTCAGTGAGTAAGCATAGTGGCAAATGGTAAATGGGTCGACCACGATTAAAACATACAGTGCGTTGCAAACTGATAGGGTCGTAACCTGTGAGATATATACATTTCAGAACGAATAGCTGTCAGTCAACCGCATATTGTCTTTTTAAAGAAAGATCTATATAGTTTTAGGAAAAAGAGTTGTTTTTTTGCACAGTTTGTAATTTCAGCTGTAGCGTCTCTGTGTACACTACTGTTGGTTTAAACTAGATTTTGATTTATTTCACTGCAATATTGCCGCGAGTGCCTTTAAGTGCATTATGAACATTTATTTTCACACCGTCCTCCTCACTTATCTAAGTTTATTATTTATTATGACTTAATTGTCTGTTCCTTTTGACCCGAAAGGAAGATAAGTTGTTTCAAGTGTATTTGTCCAGATTTTTTTCAAGTGACGCCTTTGCTACATGTTAAAGTGTGTCTTTTGTATAAGTAAGTAAGTAAGTAAGTAAATAGTTTATTATAGTGACATGTGTTACATGAAACAACAGAATGTATATAGTATAATATATGTCAATCAAACACCCGGCCCCATGGGCCTATAAGTCACCTACACTATAAGTTGAACAATAGAGCGTATTGTACTTAAGCATGCATTCACTTATAAATGATCAATTAATATGACAATGACAGTATAAATATACAATATTACACATGGGCATTATTATAATAATTCATGAAACATATAAGTTTCTTCTTCTTCTTTGTATATGTTATTCCACATTTACGCATGAGACGATATTTACTTCCTAATATCCTACTGTTTGCAGTCATCCTGTATTGCGTTGGTTAACAATGGCGTGTGAACCTGTCACAGCTACGGTGATGCGAATTAATTTCCTTTACTCCTAATCTGAAAACACTTATATCGTTTACTAGTATCCCTTAACACGCTAAGCACGACTATAATAGCCTTTGCGTCCATTGTAAACTCATTTTCCCCAAAACACCCCTTTGTCACATAAATGGAATGGTCTTAATTGAAAGAAAGAACTGTCATTTATATATATGTAGCGGGTTAAGGGTTATTTGATTGTTTGTGCGGATCAGACAATGAAGATTTCTAACTGACCTCGGAATAAGACGCATATATATGGTGTGCGATCAGGGTCATGCTTATTTCATTAGTATGATACTATATTTTTGAGTATGATATCATTCTTGACTATCATTCAGTCAATATCATACAATATAATTAAGTATCATACTAACATCAACAATAATGACCCTCGCGGTACGTAACGCATGGTAAGGTTTAATTAGTATGATACAGTATCATACTCAATAATTTCAGTATCATTCTAAATACTTTCAGTTACATACTAAACTATTCAGTATCATACTAAACTATTCAGTATCATTCTCAAAATGTCAGTATCATACTAAACTATTTAGTATCATTCTAAAAAAGTCAGTATCATACTCAAAATTTCAGTATCATTCTAAACATTTCTGTATCATTCTAAATAATTTGAGAATCATTCTAAAATATTCAGTATCATTCTAAAAAATGTCAGTATCATACTCAAAATTGCAGTATCATACTCAAAATTTCAGTATCATACTAAACTATTCAGTATCATACTCAAAATTTCAGTATCATACTAAATATTATCAGTTTCATTCTAAAAATGTCAGTATCATTCTAAATAATTTGAATATCATCCTAAATATTTTAAGTATCATACTAAATAACTTCAGTATCATACTTTATTGTATACTTTCATATTGTCCCGTTTAGTTTGCAATGAGCTAAGTGTGCAATATTTTACGATATTGCACACATTGATATTTCACTGGAACTTTTTCTCGCGCTTGCTGAGAGCCGCGAAATAGAAATAAGGAACTACTTTCAAATAAAAGAACGGAATCCTGCCTAAAGTGTCAACAAAAAAAACGACGTGTTTTTGTTCAACCTTTTGTGGCAGAAATTAATAAAATAATTGAAATGGTCACTCACCCACTATTTTTAACGTTATCGAATGGTAACCAAACGTTAGAAAATCGCTAGTCTCGGCCAGCTAGACCGTATCATGCATATGTCTTACTTGCAGATATCGGTCTGAGCAGATTAGGCCAATTAAAGCGCCCACTAGCGATTAGCACAATTTATTCGCGATTTTTTTCACGCGTATAAAGTCGTCGTTTGTATGACGTCATGTTGTAAATAAACGTACAACGTCAATTGTTGATGCATCAGTTAAACTTTTAACGTCACTTGCTGCTTCTCATAAGTTAAAAATAAGACATTATTTTTAAAATTAACTTTAAAATATTTTTTTTGAAAGTTTCGTTGAATCTCTAAAAATCTCGCCAAAATCGCTAGTCTCGGCCAGCTAGACCGCATCATGCATATGTCTTACTTGCAGATATCGGCCTGGGCAGATTAGGCCAATTAAAGCACCCACTAGCGATTAGCCCAATTTATTCGCTCGTTTTTTTCACGCGCATAAAGTCGATGTTTGCGTGACGTCATGTTGTAAATAAACATACAACGTCAATTATTGATGCATCAGTTAACTTTTTAACGTCACTTGCTGCTTCTCATAAGTTAGTCTCGATCATCCAGTCCAGAGTCCAGACGCTCGCTAGCGCTCGCAGTCAGCTTGAGTGTGTCTGCATGATAGAGACTACTCATAAGTTAATAATAAGAAATTATTATTAAATCAACTTAAAATATGTATTTTTAAAGTCTCGTTGAATCTCTCAAAATCTCTCCAAAATCGCCCAAAACGAGAGGGCGATTTTAAACGTCCTATTTTCCCCAGGCCCTGGTTCTGGATCCGTGAAGCAGAGCGTAACGAAGAAATCAGAAGCGGACCGGGTGACCGAGGCTAGAAAATCGCCCAAAACGTTAGAGCGATTTCAAACGTCCTATTTTCCCCAGGCCCTGGTTCTGGATCCGTGTAGCATAGCGTGACGAAGAAATCAGAAGCGGGCCGGGCGACCGATCGCTTACGTTTTTAATGACGTCATCCGACGTCGACGTCGTTTTTGCGCAAAATAATAATCCACACAAAATGAAACTGACCGACATTATAGGAATTCCATCGAAAGCTATACAAATAACACAAATATAATGAAAAGTAATAGCCATACAAAAAGCATTGATCGAAAACAATTGTGCGCGCATGCGTAGCTTGTGTGCGTGTGTGCCTGCATGTGCGCGCGTGCGTGCGTGTACATATACTTGCATGTATGCAACACAAACCAGCAGTTATAACGATAGGCCGACTAATCCTAGACCTACCTAAACAAATACCGGAACGTCAAGCAAGACTCTGAGTGATCATCCCTGAAAAGTTTCAATGAAATCCGTCCAAATGAAGGCCCTTTCGTATTACTGACGCCACATTTTTCAGAAAATCAAGGGCCACAACTCCTGTGTAAATGGTCCAATCTGCCTGTTTTTCAATTTTTTCGGAGCTTTCATTGCTATTAACAATATGATAAAGTTTGGTAAAGATTGGATGAAAAATGAAGGCCCTATTGTCTTAACGAGGCAAAATTTAGCATTTTTAACTAAATCAAGGGCCATAACTCCGCTGTTACTGGTCCGATCTGGCCGGTTTTCGAACTTGTCTGAGCTTTCATTGACATTAACAATTTGGCAAAATTTGGGAAAGATCGGATGAAGAATGAAGGCCCTATCGTCTTAACGAGGCAAAATATAGCATTTTTAACTAAGTCAAGGACCATAACTCCACTGTTACTGGTCCGATCTGGCTGGTTTTTAATCTTGTCCGAGCTTTTATTGATATTAACAATCTGGTATAGTTTGGTAAAGATCGGATGAAAAATGAAGGCCCTTTCATGTTAACGAGGCAAAATATAGCGCTTTTAACTAAATCAAGGGCCATAAATCCATTGTTACTAGTTCAATCTGGCTGGTTTTCAAACTTGTCCGAGCATTCATTGATATTACCAATCTGGTAAAGTTTGGTAAAGATCAGATGAAAAATAAATGCCCTATCGTCTTAACGAGACAAAATATACCAATATAGCATTTTTAACTAAATCAAGGGCAATAACTCCGTTGTTACTGATCCGATTTGGCTGGTTTTCGAACTTGTTCAAGCTTTTATTAATATTAACAACCTGTTAAAGTTTGGTAAATATCGGATGAAAAATAAAGGCCCTATCGTCTTAACGAGGCAAAATATAGCAATATCAAGGGCCATAACTCCGTTGTTACTAGTCCGATCTGGCTGGTTTTCGAACTTTTCCGAGCTTTTACTAATATAAACAACCTGTTAAAGTTTGGTAAAGATCGGATGAGAAATGAAGGCCTTATCGTCTTAACGAGACAAAAGTTATCGACGGACGACGGACGGACAACGGACGGACGACGGACAACTCGCCATCCCATAAGCTCTTCTGGCTCTTGGCATTAACAATCTGAAAAAGTTTGGTAAAGATCGAATGAAAAATGAAGGCCCTATTGTCTTAACGATGCAAAATATATCATTTTGAACTAAATCAAGGGCCATAACTCCGATGTTACTAGTCCGATAAGAATGGTTTTCGAACTTGTCCGAGCTGTCATTGATATTAACAATGTGATAATGTTTGGTAAAGATCGGATGAACAATGAAGCTCCTATAGTCTTAACGAGGCAAAATATAGCATTTTTAACTAAATCAAGGGCCATAACTCCGCTCTTACTAGTCCGATATGGCTGGTTTTCGAACGTGTCCAAGCTTTCATTGATATTAACAATCTGATCAAGCTTGGTAAAGATCGGATGAACAATGAAGCCCCTATCGTCTTAACGAGGCAAAATATAGCATTTTTAACTAAATCAAGGGCCATAACTCCGATGTTACTAGTCCGATAAGAATGGTTTTCGAACTTGTCCGAGCTGTCATTGATATTAACAATCTGATAACGTTTGGTAAAGATCGGATGAACAATGAAGCTCCTATAGTCTTAACGAGTCAAAATATAGCATTTTTAACTAAATCAAGGGCCACAACTCCGCTGTTACTGGTCCGATATGGCTGGTTTTCAAGCTTGTTCGAGCTTTCAACGACATTAACAATCTGATAAAGATTGGTAAGATTTGATAAACAATGAAGCCCCTATCGTCTTAACGAGGCAAAATTTAGCATTTTTAACTAAATCAAGGGCCATAACTCCGCTGTTACTAGTCCGATCTAGCCGGTTTTCGAACTTGTCCGAGCTTTTATTGACATTAACAATTTGGTAAAATTTGGGAAAGATCGGATGAAGAATGAAGGCCCTATCGTCTTAACGAGGCAAAATATAGCATGTTTAACTAAGTCAAGGGCCACAACTCCACTGTTACTGGTCCGATCTGGCTGGTTTTCAAACTTGTCCGAGCTTTCATTGATATTAACAAACTGTTAAAGTTTGGTAAAGATCAGATGAAAAATGAAGGCCCTATCGTCTAAACGAGACAAAAGTTAACAACGGACGACAGACAACGGACGACGGACGACGGACGGACGACGGACAACTCGGCACCCCATAAGCTCTGCTGGCCTTCGGACAGTAGAGCTAAAACCGAGTAACACAGATTTTATCACTTACTAAAAATAAACATCTCAATATCTTTGCAACAGAAAATTATGAATTGCTTTATTATGTTTAATTGTATATAGCAACTTTTTCGAAATTCTTTAGTGATTCACGATGTCAGTGAATTATTATTAATGTTAAGACGAAATGAAGAAACATGTTTAGACACCACTGGATTGTTATTGGTTGGAATATAGCAAATATAGAAACCTTGTTATCGTTATATATCCTGTTTTTAAGATCGGATTCGATCAAAACTTTCAGAGAATGTAGAGTTTATGGTCTTATTATGCAAGAACAGAAAAGTAGAGGTGCATTCCGGATATGAACGCTAAGGTTACCAATAGACAAGATGCAAACATGCCAAGAACAACACGCGTCGGGCGCTATTTTTCCCCATTTCTATTCATTTTTCCTGCCCTTTGTTATTCGTGGCATGTTCATCTTATTCAAACTGTGTCTGTTACCACTAGCGGATAAGGCGCACGACACCCCCGCCCCCCCCCCCCCCCCCTCACAATTTCGATGCACGCCCTCAGTATAAAAACAATTCTCGCTCGCTCGACGCATAATGGCTAATGAGTGGTTTAATTAACACATTGTTAAATCCTTTTATTTGAAAACAGACTTTTTACCCTATCAATGCACTACCGCAACCGTTTTATGAGGCTAGAAACGGACCCGAAAATTGACCAAAATATTACACCCCCCATCAAACAATTTCGATGCACGGCCTCAGTATAATTTTTTTTCTCTCGCTTCGATCGCTGTACGCATAATGGTTAATGAGTGGTTTAATTAACACATTGTTAAGTCCTTTTATTTGAAAACAGACTTTTTTACCCTATCAATGCACTACCGAGGCTAGAAACGGACCCGAATATTGACCAAAATCTTACGCCTCCCCTAAGCTGAAATCCTGGATCCGCCCCTGGTTACACAAACCCCGCCGCATTCAGCACTTTCAGTGCTTTGATTATAATATTCTACACTGGTCTGTACACGTCTCATATGGAAACGTCTACCGACAGCTAGAACAGTGGTTCTTCAAGTGGCTCAGGGCTACCGTAATAAAGTTTAGAAAAAGTCTGAAATGTTTGGAAACGGTGAATTTGAGTGCGCAGAGCGACAATTTCAAAATCAGCCATCTTGGCACCAGCCCAACAAAGTAGACAAAATACAACGTGTAATATTCATTGACGTGATTTCTTTATTCTTCTTTTTTTTGTTAACAAGAATACCTTTGGAATAAGGAGGCAGAGCTTCTGGACAAGCATACACGTTGTCTAAATAGAAAATGACTGTTCCTCTGTCTCAAGATACAATGACCGTCGTTGTTTTTCTTGCACTTTTTATCAATATCATTCTCCCAATACGTTATTGTTGGTACTAAGCGACAGGAAAATAATGTAAATATATAGAGGATATAATTATGTTGTGATGGAGTCTACTCGCTCCATAATGTCAAGGATTAAGTATACAGGGAGGAGAAACGGGTTCATAAACGCTCTAGTTTATCGATTTATGTTGTCGCGCTAGAGCGCCACCATTTACTATTTTATCGATACAGGTAAATTGATCGTAAGCGCGTTACATTTGAAAAGTTAAAATTTCAGCCAACATCTCACTTTTTACTGCCTCTTTTTTTACGGCTTTCTGTTAAAATAAACATCACGAAATTACCTTCTTAACAAAGATAAATATGTCTACTATTCATTTTTTGTAATTATTAATGCCTTATATAACCCATACTTCGTATCGCGTTTATCCTCACCATTTTTAATTTGAAAAATTAAACATTTCAGCTGATATCTCAAAAGGCACATTTTCATTACCTCTTATTAGGCTTTCACCACCTTGAAATTATCTTCTTGACAAAGATAAATATGTCTACTATTCACTTTTTGTTATTATTAATGCCTAAATAACCCGTAGTCTCGTGTCTCGTTTGCAATAGTTATACACTGTCACCATTTATTATTTGGCGCAGAGTGGCACCATCTTTGTTACACGGAACTGTCTGGTAAAATGTGCTTTTATACATGCAAACAAATACGCGCTCTATATCAGAAGACACAATGTGAATACATACTACTTATGTTTACATTTTGCACCTTTATTGAGTTTGTAAGTGTAATAATTTATAAGAATTTGCTGTTTTTAACACGCTCGAAACAACCGGAAGTAGTCATTTTCACGCAGTAGTGAAACACACGCGTGACAACATAAAACGGCAAAACGATCCGTTTCTCCTCCCTGTATACTTACTCCTTGATAATGTTCAGATGTCGGATGTATTTTATATTTAATTAACGTATATCGATAAATAAATCGAGGGGTATATGTGAAACTGTTGTTACTATATTTAAATACAGAATGATACAATACATTCAGTTAAATCCTAGATATAATATGAAATAGGTTAAATCTATAGGGCGAACACAGTTTCTGTTTGATTGTGCGGTATGTATGCACCGGTATGTGCAAGGTGTGTACCTATACCATGGTAGGTACATACCACCATAAGTGCAAGTCTACCTGTACGTGTCTTATGAATCGTGACATCCCACCCCCAACAAATTTCAATTTGTGTGTGTGTGTGTGTGTGTGTGTGTGTGTGTATTTCTAAGGATTATAGTCCGTCCGCCTACGACAGGCGTCATACCCGACGATTATAGGCACAATGGAGTCTGGACTTTTAGCTGTGTGTTTGTGTGTGATGTGATGATATGTCTGCTTGAAGCAGCGACCTCAATGGTTTCTTTATAGTGCTGCCACACTGGAATACCACGCCGTAGTAGACATGATACCCCCTTCCCCCCACACCCAGTCACATTATTCTGACACTGGTCAATCAGTCGTAGCACTACCCATTATTTGCTCGTCAGGCAAGGGTTACAATTGACTACTGCATTTTTAAAGTCTTTGGTATGACGCGGTCAGGAGACTCGAACCCACGACCTCCCGAATGCAAGGCAGACTCTCTAACCAGTACACCACAATGCTTCGGTCAAATTTCAATACGTTCTCAGACAGGACAGATATGGCATGGAACGAACTTCGAAATTGATTCATATGTATTGTCTAATCATTATGATGATGTATGTTTGAGAAAGTACAATGTTTTAAACCATAGGAATTTGTTGTTTCCTACTTGACATTTAATAAATGGTGGTCCATTTTCAGAATATTAGTTAAATCAAATTTAGATGAGTATATCTGGGGGTGAAGGACACCGGGTCCGACGTTTTTCATGAATATATTCTGAAAATGCTCCAAATTAATCAACTGCTATGTAGAAAAGAAGTTGGTTTGTTTCACCGTTCTTGATGTTTAGCACTAGCTGTGCTCAAGATACTTATTAGTTTCTACATCTACAGTTTAAGACCGGTTACAGGTACACTGGCATAGTGGGGTCCAGTGGAAACCTCAAACTTTGTTAAACGTAACAAAAAAAAAAGGTGCAGCACCAATAGTGGTGCGAACGCCAGATTGCGAATTTAACATTTTAACTGAAAAATCTGTGTGAAAAGCGGGGATAGTCCAGGTAAATAACATAACATAGTTATGTTTATTTTCATATAACATTTGTAATGATATTGAACAAGTGTCAAGTTTCAAAGCTTTTCGACAATTCATTTTTTGAGAAATGAGGAAAAAACAAAAACTTTAACGAAAACTTTAAAACTCGTAGACGGACGGACGGATAGACGGACGGACATATGGAAATCGTCAAACTGTAAGCCTGGATTTGCTACGTAATCCAGCCAAAAAAATAAGAAGAACATTTCTGTACATTATGGTGGAGTCTAAACCCGATAAATTTGCTATTATTTCGGGCGTTTGTTTAAGTCAAAGGTTTTTCAGCTATGTAAGTGAGTAATTTTAACAAAATGTAAATACATTATATATAATTGGAACTGGCAATTTTAGTGGTAAATAAAACCACCTTTGTTTCGAAATTCGGCTAAGAAATAAATATTTTACAGCCATCAATTTAGATGAGGCTTTTTGTATGTAAATTCATATCTATCTGTCTACATCCTGCATTACCCTCTTTCGGGTATTATGTACATCTGCCGTGTTGCTGGGACAGCAACAAATTAAGAAATCTCAAATATAACTTCAGTTAGCCGCAATAGTTTGCTATCAATTTTTCAGAATGTCTTAATTTCGGTTTGCCCAACTCATTCAAACCATTTTTGGATAAAAATTCGCAGCGCCCCAATATGCAACATAGGGTAAAAATACTTTTTGAACTTCCCCTACCACTACACGCCAGTCAAATTATTGATCTCGGGAATGAACAATGTGCAAGGTAACACTTTGGGCTACGCTTCCAGTTAATGGCCGTTTTGGCGACATAGGTAAAAATTCAATTTCATTGTCATTTTTGGATGGGTTCGTGAAAGGTTTTTAATCTTTTTTCACCTCATTCTGCTTGGAAACCACCATTTATAATGATTTCTACGAATCCTTATCTTGTTAAATTCGTAACGAAATATGCTACTTTACGGTTGTAGTCGCCCATAAACTACCGTAAATGATCTATGACTTTTCAAAAGGATGGATTGGTATGTTTACTTTTCGCCTGCATGATACCATAGGAGCTCGCTTGCGCTCGCTATTAGCACTCGTAGAGGAATTTAAAAAAAAACTTGTGTTATGTCTGTTTTCTCTTTTTTCAGTGCACAGTGGAGAGAGGTACTACGCGAACATTTCAACAAAGAGTATCTCTAATTAAATGAGTTATTAAGGCAACAACTATGCTGTAAAAGAATGTCTGTGAGAACATGAAGCATATTACTGGATTCGCCAGAGGGAATATAGGCATTATCAAAATCGGAAGATAAGCAAAGAAGATATGATCATTTGAAGGTTCTTTTGAAATGGATACGGAAGTCGCCATTTTGAGAATAATTACATCACAGTTCTAAATTACAATATATGGAATATTTATAAATATGTTAATTAACTGATTTAGAGGGGGCAAATCACAACAATGGTATTAAAAATAAGTATACTAATGTGTAATAATGCATTAAATGGTCAGTAAAGGATTTTGCATTCATTTGAAGTGATCTTCTTTGCTTTAAATTATATTTACCAATATGGCATATATGGTAATTTAGAACTATGACCTCATATTTCTCAAAAGGGCGGCTCCCATATCCGTTTTCAACCTTTAAATGATCATATCTCTATCTCCTTTGTTTATTACCCAATTTTGATAATTCTTACACCTTTTTCCAAGTTTTCAGAACTCTCAATAATAAAGATTGTTTGGCTGTGTCACTAAATTCCTTTTAAATGTGTAATAAGGCATTAATAACACAAGCTCACTACTAAATAAATAAGTTATAATTAGTGAAACAGATATTTTAGTGGCAATAAAAATAAATTGAAATTGGTTGAGAAATAAAAAGTTCTCATGCGAAAGTCTTTTTGAAAGAGCACTTTCAATGCGAACTTCTGAGCCATCAACAATAATAAAAATAAAATAATTAATTTCTATCCAAAAATGGTTTTAAAGTTTTCCTAATTTTCTGCTGTGCGAGTAACGAGGAGTTTACAATGGAAAATCCCTATCAAAAAAAATTATTTTGGCTTGCATTCCCCCAGGATTTAGAAATGGCAGGGTGCAATTAGAAATTGTAAAATTAGTCCTGTACTTTAAAAGATCCTACTACTACTAAAATAAGTATCATAATATGTTGTACCGTTACCAATTGTTGTTTTTTATATTTTTGTTGTAAGAAACAAAGCCATACATTCTTAAAATGTAACAGCTTGTATTGATTGTATAAACTTTTGTTTCAAGAAGATTTAATTTTTTTAATCCGATACAGGACTTTCAGGCAAAACAAATGCCACATAGACAAGTTTCCTTATTGACATAATGTTGCGGGTAAAATGTAACAAGAAAAGAAGTGCAAAACCAGCAACAACACATTTAAAAATATAATCAACAAATTTATTCAAATAGTTCAATGAAAAATATTCACTTTACAAAATACACATCAATTAGTTTCAGTATTTATTTAAAATCCGATTAAGAATAAAGTCCAAATAATATTGTCAATAGTCCCTTTAATCCAGTTTGTCAAGTGTCTCTTTAATCCAATTTTATTTTAAGTCTTTCCTGGTTTAATTATATTCACAAAGGTCCAAACAATCCAGTGTCACTTTTAGTATAGGTAAGCACAATAAATGGAAATCGAAATCTTTCTCACAATATATATTCAATTTAATAGCATCCAATATATTCACAACGTTTCTTTTAATTTTATACTGAATTACTGAAGTAAATACTAAACCAGGTACTGCTCTCAATTTCAAAAGACAATATGTATACTGTCATAGAACGTCATAGTACTGTATAGAAGCTTTCAATAAGATGCTTATGATAAACATCATCAATTTAAACATCGTATTTACCCCATCCAGAAACTTCTATTTGTTACTAATTTTAAAGGAATGTCCTTGGATGACAAAAACAATAACATTTCAACATCATAAACATTCCTAGGTAACAATAAAGACGATGAGGATAGTAAGACAGCAACTTATCTGTCGGAATGAAGCGTTCATTCTTTTATTGTTGAAAGAAAAACTAATGTATTATTGATTATTTTTACTTTACTAAAGTCCCTATCCTGCTAATAACAGGCAAAATTTACAACAGATGACGACGAGGTACATATATATATAACTTACATATTCTGAGAGTCCAAACTCGTCGATTTAAGAGTTACCAACTCATAATTCATTTTAGGCATATTCAACAACGTGTATTTTAAGAACCATGAATATACATATACTTTTAATCAGCACATATACGTTTGGTCAAGACTCCTGTACAAAAATTAAATCCCTCGAAAAGAAAACGAAAGTCATAAAATACATTTTATCCACATGCAATTGGATAACATTATTTAATGGCAAATATAATGTAGTAATAAATGTTCATTTACAATAATATCAATTTAAATAAAAACAAAAAAAATTCATTTTATGGTTACAAATCTTAACTGTTTTAAATCACTGAAATATACAAACATAATTTATCCCAACCTCCGATGATATTCAACTGCTTATTGTCGACTTCTACAACCCAGTCGATGGTATTTGCAGCATTTAATTTTGTTCCTATTATACTCCATTTCCGAGCCATAACTTTAAAGGGGGTACATCAGGATTTTTCTAGAAATATCTTAAATTATAAAAATGTTCCAATTCACGATAAAACACTTATATCCATCAAAATATGATGTTCGAACCATATTGCTAAGGTTAAAACTTTGAATACACCATATAGCTAGGACGGAATCGGGCATAAAATGCTGAAATTAACCCTGGTGCGTCACCTAGGATAGCACGTATTACTGTACAGAATTAATTTCCTTGTAACTAAGGGGTCATTTTTAGCATCATTCATTATGTTTAGGCGCTTTAAAATAGAAAATATCATTATTTGTCAATTTTAAGTCGGACCCCTAGACCCCTTTGAAAAGCCTGATGTACTCCCTTTAATATTTATTACCATCGACATGTGCACTTGTGTCAAGGTTTGTTAAGTGTAATAGTTTGAATAGTTCATATTATGATTATAAAGGATATTGCATATTCAATAGCCCACAATTATTTTAGTTTTCTTGACCGGATTCCTAGAACACTGTTTCCCTGCGGTGATTGTTTTACGGGCGACTCGTACCAAGTGCGAATAGAGGTGGGTCGAAAAAAGTGAGGATGAAGAGCGGCTTTTTCATTCGGAACGTTTTGGCGAAAATCTGTCACTTTTTCAACAGACATGAGATTGAAAGCATCTTGTCTGCAACTAAGCTGAACTTAATTCATTTGGTTTCGAACACGTGGGCGTCTGATAGTTAATATGTTCGGTAGTGGTCAACCTCGTTAAGGCTATAGCGACTACGTTCGGCGAATGTTAATTTACATGAATAAACTTACTGCCTGTTGAACTTTGTGCTTTGAACTGGTCCGCTGTCCACCCTCTCTTGTAGTTGCTTTCTGAAAAGATAAAGTTGATACGATAGATATAGCACCTATACTTTTCATATAATCAATATTTAAACAGAACTGTTACACTTATATTATGATATAAAAGAAACAATATTTTCAATGTCACAATGTTTATTTTTCTACATATCATAACAAACTATTGTGATTTCCACTTACATTCTTCGCACAAATCACAGCCATTATTAAGTTGTGCATTTATTTTCCTTGTCACGTAGTCGGTCCATTTCATTCGCAACAACTGGTCTGCTAGCGATTGCACCTTCCTCGATTGCAAGCAAAACCAGGCCGTCTAAATGTTTAACTCTGCTTAGAGCGACATATGTCTTGCCAGGGCTAAAGACATCTTTACCAATGTCAAGGACAGCTTGTTCAAGTGTAACACCTTGACTTTTATAAATACTTGCTGCCCATGTCAGCGTTAATGGAAATTGTGTACGAACCAGCCTTACGCTTGGCATAGAATTCAGCTGTAATAGGCTCTATTGCAACTGCATTTGTGTTTGACTCACTATTACCTATATTTCTTACATCTGAGTCAAAGAATATGGCTAAAGTTTTATGAGGCATGCACCCATCAGTTAGATTTGTCGGACATACATCGTCCTTCCATATGAAGCCTGTAACTATTCCTCTAGCACCATTCACGAGACCCTCAGATGTATGTATGTTCCTCCAACTGAACCTACGCAAAGGTTTATTTCCTTTGTGAGGCCAGCACACTATCTGTCATCATCTGGTATGTACTCAGGTGGAACTGAATTTCCCTTAAACAATGCTTTCCCATTTGTAACCTCCACAAAAGCATGCTTAGCTAATATGGTATATGTTACACAAACATGTGAAAGGGTATGTAACCTATGTTGATTGTAGCGGTCGCAACATTTTAGGATTGGGAAAAGACGAAAAACATTTTCAAATGTGTCATTATCTAGAAAGCCATGTGACAAACGTGTTTTTAAAATATTAATGTCATATTTTGTGTGTGTAGCTGTTCGCACACGAAGTAACAAATCTGCATAAACACGATCATATTTTTGTCTCATCTTCTGCACAAGCTCAACCAGTGTGAAAAGATCTTTCCACAAATATGTTTTTTCACAGGCCCCTGAGAAGGCAACGTGACCTGGAGACACAGGAGGTAATTGATAGAAGTCGACAAGTGCAATGACGTTTAAATCGCCAAAAAAACAATCATCATCAACGCATTTAATGTCATTTAAATGCCGATGAATGTGAACGAAAGTTTCGTAAGACACCATACTTATTTCATCAATGATGGTAGTATTGGTGTTTCTCCGCTGTTTTCGCATTAGTGCAAATTTTTCGCCTTTCAAGGGTGTTATTTTGGAGATGGTTTATGTTGAACAGAAAGATTAAGGGCACGATGTATAGTAACATCACAAACATTGAGAGCAGCAACACCAGTTGATGCCGTAACGGCAATAGCTGGGGAGTCTTTTGTCAAAATATCAAGAGATGATCGCGTGATAAGCTCATGTAACAAATTTATTAAGTGTGACTTTCCAGTTCCACCAAGACCACTTATAAATAGACGAATATATTCTGGTTTGTCATTTGTTTCACCTTGTTTGTAAATTTTTAGTTGTTTAAAGAACTTTTTAACAATTTGAAAGGCCTGTAACTGCTCAACATTAAGGTCATGAATGAGACTGTTATACTGCAGGTCAGTAAGCCTGGAGAAAGTAATATGGTTCAGTTCCTTGTCATCCTCCTGACCAGAAGCTTCAGTATCAGTTCTTTGTCACTTAAATCCTTCTGAAGGATATCATTTGGAAAGTTAAAGAAATTGATTTTGTCGGGGTCTTCTTTAATAAAATGTTCGGCATCTGGAATGTCATTATCATAGGCATCAGTGTTGGGAGCAACAACGGGAGCTATGTAATTGCGAAATACACTATCATCCAGAGCTTGAATTTGATTAATTCTCTTTCAATTTTTTCAGCATGTTTATGGATATCTGGCTGTTGAAGAAGGTGATGACAGCTGTGAAAAGCTTCTTCTGCTGTAGAAAAGCCTCGAAAAAAGGTCAATCTCATTACGCCATGGTAGGTACAGTATGAGAAAGGAAAAAAGTATGTGTCCCCATCTTGCTCTGCAGTAAATTTGGGTGTTCTAAGAACTAACTCACTCTTGCGTTTTGTGACAAAACCAGTTCCATCCTGTAATTTTTTTACATTTTTACTCTTACTTTCCTTACTTGAGGAGTACCATGTGGCAAAATGAGCTAATGACATACAAAATCCACTGTTTCAGGACTGCATTTATATCGTTCAAAGACATTTGAACAAAATATATCTGTGCTATAATTTTCTAGATTTCCAAGTTCGAGTTTCGACTTTAATAGCCTAATGCGCTCCTTTTCAGGCCTAGCATTAAGGAAGCTGGATGCCTTGGACGACCAACGTAATGGTAAGCCACACATCTTAAATGCAGCTTCTTGTGCACTTAATTGTCTATGAGTTAGAAGAAAAACATTTCCAATAGTGTTGAGGAATCAGGTGGTAAGTTAGACACAGCTTCTATTAGGGATTTTCCAACCTCTTCACTTTCAGCCTTACGTATGTATGAACAAACATACTTGGCTGCTACATGGGCACTGCTTACAAGCTGTATATCCATGTTAGCATGCCAGACACGCAAGATATCTTTATTGTAAGCATTAACATTTTCTGCACCTGGAGCACGTTTGATGGTATAACAGTGAGAACTGTTTTTCATTTCAACAATATCTTTCAATACTGTCTTTGGAGATACCTTCTGTGTGAATCCAAATCTACATGTTTAGTTTTGTTTCTCATATATATGGCAGGCATGAGTGTGTTTATGTCGCTGAAGTGCTTCCACTCTTTTTCTCATGTATGAGTCATCCCGAGAGATTTCAGTTGAGATACTTGTCAATGAAAGCTGGGGCATCAACCCTTTCCTGTTCTGTATCAAGATTTGGAGCATCTTGTACCCACCACAGTGAATTTAAATGAGGAGAGCCACGCATCTGGAACTCGATCAGCCAAACATAATCTGTGATTTTACCTATTGGGTGTTCATCGGACAATATATACGAATGGATGAGATGAACTCTTCTGCAAAAATGTCTGGCAGTTGTGAGGCGAATGTGTCTGTCCTGTTTGTGGCAGCAGTACAGACATCAGGTCATCCCAATTCATGTCATTTGCAGCGAGTGTAAGAAAGAAGGTCACTTGACCTTTAGCTTTGATTAATTTTAACAAATCTAACTTTGCAGCATTCCAATAAGCAGCAGAGCCTCTTACACCTTTCATAAAGCCACAGAGGTGCTCTGGGTAATCAGGATTGTCCTGAAAATTCTCTTTAACATTGCCCGCATTGAGCTGCGAATTATAGCGGCTATGTTGATGCCTTCAGACAACCTCTTTTTCAGTGAGATTAGTAGCCTAAAACAAATATGCGATATTGGACTGCCAACGATTATCACAGGACAGTAGCCGTGATTGAAAATATTGTAAAACAGTCAATCGCAATTTTCTCGTCGTTCGCAGGCCATTTTCACCGTCAGAAAATAAGGAGGGAAATGCCATTTCTTCCAGATAAGAGTCAGAAAACATGTTTAACGGAGTATTTGTGTTGCGCTGGATAGTATGAACTATAATGTGGCGGTAGTCAACAAATTTACTGTAATCTATCTTTGGTAAAACAGGATCTTTTTGTATAACAGAGCATTCTGGCTGCCAACCATCATTGGTACTAGTTTGCACGTCACTCAAATCCTGTGCATCAGAAGAAATTGTGATCACTGGTGGTATACTTTTTTTTGTAGAAAACGTAGGAATGGTGATCTTAGAGTAGATAATATTGTGGGACTTCAGCCAAGTAAGAGCTGTCAGTATTTTATCTGTATCTACTATGAACTCTTTTGGGATGGTACCTTCCTTTTGACTATCAATTCTCACAAGTACCACAAAAATATAAAAAGATCGGACAGGGAAAGTAGCATTCAAGGAGGACAGTCAACCACAAAACACAGAAACAAACACGCAAATAGACAAACAAGAAGGCAAAAGTAATAATAAATGCAAACAACATCACAAACACAAAAAGGGTTGACAATAGGGCTACCGCCTTGGAACGGGCAGTGGCAAAGTAAGCCACTGGGGGTTTAAACCGGTTCTAGGGTGCACCAAACCTCACACTTACCCCACTGTCATCCCAATAAAACAGGACAGTGTAAATAAAGAAATCCCCGCCATGATCTAATCTCTAACCAACAAGGCAGCATCAATAGGCAATATAAGTAAAACACAAATATGCTCGTGTAAATATAATACAACAAAACAATAGCCTAGAAAGCCACAATGAAGGTACTCATTGACTTGGCAGAAGCCAGAGCAACAAGAGAATAAACCATTAAGGGCACGACAAGAAAGATCATAGACAAACATCAAACGCCACCGCCCAATGGGCTTTAGGTAGTCGTCATCACGTCCGGTCATCGTACAATTAAAGAGGAAAGCATAGTGGCGAACTGTAAAAGGGTCCACCACCAAGCATGCAGTACGTTGCAAAATGATAGGGTCAGTTCAACAAAGATAGTATGAAAGTGATCATGACCAAGAATCTTACGAAGTTTATAAATCACATCATCATAGAAGTCAGGTTGTGCTAGTCCTTGTCGCAGAAGAGTCCTTAAATTACTTTTATATTTGGAAAGAAGATCAGGGTTACGTTAATAAAATTTTGCAAAGGTTTTACGAAGTTTATGGTAATGGTAACCGTGATTGAGTAGCTTTTTAGTTATACAAAGATTACGAATATTAAAGTCCTCAACTCGAGTACAAGCTCTAGAAAAACGAATAAGTTGAGACACATACACCCCATAAGAAGTTGCTCGGGGAACATCCCCATCCATTAACAATGTCAAAATTAAAATCATCTCTCTTGTCATAGATTTTGCTAATTATTTTACCATTTTCAATCGAGAGATCTAAATCAAGAAAATAAGCGTTATTATCAAATATATTATCTTTGTTAAGCTGAAGTTCTTTAGGATAAATATTATTAACCATAGTTGGAAAGAAAGGGTTGTCAATGTTCAATATGTCATCCAGATACCGAGAGGTGTCATTAAAGGCTTCAATAACATCTGCCTGGGTATCTGGTGAAAGACTCAAAATGAAATTTCTTTCATAGAAAAAAATGGAACAAATCTGCGACAAGTGGTGCACAGTTCGTACCCATAGGGATACCAACAATTTGTCTATAAACGGTGGTTCCATACCTGACGAAAAAATTATCTAATAGGAAGATGAGTGCTTCACAAACTTCATAGCAAGTTCAAATAATATAATTGTCTAAACTACCGTTAGTAAAAAACGCTTTTATATTATTACATGCCAAAAATGTAGTATTTTCTCTAGCGAATGTTTTTTGAATAAGAGAAGTTAGCTTGTCTTTAATAAGGTGATGTGGTAAGGTTGTATATAGTGTAGAGAAGTCATAAGTGCTTATTGATGAAACTTGACCTTTATTGAAAATGTTATCAAGAACGTCTCCTGAATTTTTTATAGACCAAAATAAATTAATCCCAGAGTTTTCATAAGTTTTATCACAATATAGTTTAACGTGATCTTTAACGGCAGTAAGACAAGAAGTTAAAAGTTTGGAGATGTTTGTTGTAGTGCAGGCACTAGAATTCGAAAAAAATGAGCCTTATATGGATTTTAATGTAATTTAGGAATCCAGTACATAGTAGGCAGTTTTTTTGCTTATCGTTTACACCAGCCTTGAAAGTAGTGCACCGAGTGATATGTGTGGAAACAACATCATCCTCAGTAGAATAAACTGAAGTAAACGAATTAGCGCTACCGAGTTCCAGAGATAAAACATTGACATTTAGGTGTCAAACAATAATTACATTATTAGCTGCTTTATCAGCAGGAACTAAAACAAATTTATTATGAAATTCTTGAATTCCGGATTTTAAATTACGAAAGGCAAACCTAGGTCTAGGAGGAAGTAAAGAGGGGTTAGATCTATAAAAGTTAATACGTGTATCAATAATTTTAAAAACTGATTTTTTTCCAAGTAGAAATAGAGTTTGAGTCCGCATGTTCTCTACGACACCATTTGATACTAAAATCTTCAATGGAGTAGGCGATCTGGGCACGACAGGCATTAAAATCAATAGTTGAAGGTAATCTATATTTAGGACCTTTCGAAAACAAATGCCGAATACGTTTATCAATAATATCAAAATTACCAGTGATGACATGACCTGCTGAAGCATAGCAAAATTTTGATATGTTGCATTCACATTCCTTAGGAGTATTATGTACTATATCAAGGGTCAGAAACTATATTGTTGTAGTTGAAAAATAATATTTCTAATAGGCTTTTTATACTTATAACAAATTACAGGACTTTCGGAATTTTTGAAATATTTTGGGATAGAATCAACCTCATGAGTATTTCAAAAAATACTAGGCATGTCAATGAAATCAATACCTTTATTAATATCAAGTTGCACTTGCTTCGATTTCAATGTCAGTGGCCCAAGACAGCAATGATGCGTCAATACGAAACATATTTGACATGTACTTCTGAACTGACTGTCTTCTAGGATTTAGCTGAATATCAGGAGAAAACATATTTAAATGTTCTAACATAAAAGAAACAACCCCGTGCCTTATAGGATTATGGAAGTCTTCCACACCAAAGAAGTGTAAACTGAGACAGCGGAAATAGCAATTTCCACCCCCAATTGAATTTTGTGCATATCGGTCGCAGCTACGTAAAACGTCATCAAAGGCAGTACATGCGCATGTAACATCCATCGATAACTGTTTACAAGGAGGCAAAATAGTTTTCTGGAATATGAAAATACTTTTGCAGCTTCAACAGGAGAGCAGTGGCATATTTGTGCATAAACATTGTCATGTGATAGGGGAATACGTGCATCTTCGGGACATTTTTTGGGAAGATGAATTATCATCGTTAGGTGGCGCTTTTGCAGTGTCAGAATATGTCACAATTGACGCATCGGAACAGGCATCCATGGCAGGTTGACTGAATGCATGCTTATCATTTGTTCCAATAACTGCATCATTTGCAAATGTATGCATATCAACAGCAGAGGTGGTGCACCATTTTTTTTGAAATTTTGCATAATTATTACCGTCCAAAGCATTGGTGGTATCAGAATGCATTGTAACATTTGTGCAATCATACTCACTGAAAGTTTTTTTGCTCAGAGTCAGAAATGGGCGTGTCAGAATGGGTTGCACCATTTACATAATTATGCGTTACAGTCTGTGTGTAATCATGATCATGCAAAGCAATGTCATGGGAAGGATGCTTCTTCGTACAATTATGCTCAGCAAAAGCATTGGCAAGGGTAAGATGTGACATAGCCTGTGTGTAGTCATGATCATGCAAAGCAATGGCAGTGGAAGGGTGATTTTTTAAATTTGCATAATTATGCTCAGCGAAAGTATCGTCGGACATGGCAGAAAATGTCAACCCGAGGTATTGTCACTACAGGTTATATTCATAGTAGCATGATAATCGTACTCAGATGTACAATGATCCATTCAGTTAATGTAAATAAATAGGGATAAATAATTGTAGACTGAAAATGGTAATCTTAATGTAATTTGAAACTGAAATAAGCTACATATAACAACATGAAAAGTGATATTTTATATATGAGCAACAATTACAGTAAACAGTCACCCTTAGCGATCACATACCACCAACTGGATTATATTTACTGTAAGCATATATGGAAATGATGACTACATCGTGTTAATACCTGATCCTTATTTTCTACGTTTCCACGGAGAGTCTGTAAACTGATAGAGTAGCTTTTTAGTTATAAAACAATTACAAATATTAAAGTCCTCAGCTCGAGTACAAGCTCTAGTAAAACGAATAAGTTTAGACACACAGACCCAATAAGAAGTTGCTTGGGAAACATCCTCATCTAAATGAGGATAAGCAACAATTTCATAATTAAAATCATCTATCTTGTCATATATTTTGCTAATTATGACACCGTTTTCAATGGAGAGATGTAAATCAAGAAAAGAAGCGTTAGTATCAGAAATATTAGCTTTGTTAAGTTAAAGTTCTTTATGGCATATATTATTAACCATAGTAAAAAAGAAAGGGTTGTCAATGTTTAATATGTCATCCAGATACCGAGAGCTATCATTAAATGCCTCAATAACATCTTCCTGGGTGAAAGACTCAACATGAAATCTCTTTCATAGCAATATAAAAACAAATCTTCGACAAGTGGTGCACAGTTCTTACCCATAGGGATACCAACAATTTGTCTATAAACGGTCGTTCCATACCTGAAGAAAACATTATCTAATAGGAAGATGAGTGCTTACGAACTTCTTGGCAAGTCCATATAGTTTAATTGTCTAAACTGCCGTTAGTAAAAAACGCATTAATATTATTACAGGCCAAACACATAGTATTTTCCCTGGTGAATAAGCTTGTCCTTGAAAAGGAGATGTGGTAAGGATGTATATAGCGTAGAGAAGTCATAAGTTCTAATAGATTAAACTTGACGTTTATTGCAAATTTTATCATTTTTTTATATACCAAAACAAAGTAATCCCAGGGCTGTCATAAGTTTTATCACAATATTGTTTAACGTGATCTTTAACAGCTGTAAGACAAGAAATTAATAATTTGGAGATGTTTGTGGTGGTGCAGGCACAAGAATTCGAAATAAAGCGGGCCATGTACGGATTTATATGTAATTTAGGAATCCAGTACATAGCTGCTTTTCGTCTACCCCAGCCATGAAAGTAGTGCACCGAGTGATATGTGTGGAAACAACATCATCCTCAGTAGAATGAACTGAAGTATACGAATTAGTGCTACCGAGTTCCAGAGATAAACCATTGACATTTAGGTGTCAAACAATAATTACATTATTAGCTCTTTATCAGCAGGAACTAAAACAAATTTATTATGAAATTCTTGAATTCCCGATTTTAATTACGAAAGGCAAACCTAGGTCTCGGAGGAATAAAGAGGAATTAGAATTATAAAAGTTAATACGTGTATCAATCATTTTAAAAACGGATTTTTTCCAAGTAGAAAGAGAGTGTGGATCCGCATGTTTTCTACGACACCATTTTGTACTAAAATCCTCAATGGACTGGGAGATCTGAGCACGACAGGCATTACAGTTGATAGTTGAAGGTAATGTATACTTAGGACCTTTCGAAAATAGATGATTCATCTGATTGCATATAGTTTATTCCAACATTTTGATTAAGTTGAATATTTAAAGAATGCAGGTTAATGAAACTGCACTGATGATGTATGATGTGCCAATATCTTTATCACTGACACAATGCTGTATTGCACTTGACTACTATTCCATGCTTAAACAATGTTCCTCTGTCCCTTTGCTTAACTTGTAACCCCTAGAAGAGTAAAGTAAAAGTCTGATTACTACATCGAACTTCGATAATAGGAACAGTTTGTGAAGGCGAAAAATCAAAGTCAGGAAGTTTCTGTAATAAAACACAACACATTTTGTTAATCTCAGGGATTGATTTGTATGCTGATGGCGGAAATGGATTTGATAGTGTGGAACATGATCATAACTGTACAGTCATGTCAACCATTTTATGTTTGTGGTGTCTTGCCTTTTACTCATCTTTGTAGTTGTTGTTTGTTTCTGTACGAGTTTGTGTTTGACTGTGGTACTTGAATGCTATATTTCCTAAATCTACTTTTATATTTGGTTTTAGAATATTTAACTTTGGACCACATGTATACATTATATGTTTGTTTTTTTAATTTGTTTTATTACAAATAAAATCATGCAATACTGAAATATCTCAATCGAATCAGTCCATAATGTTTTATTAAAAGGAAATCCCGATTAATAGAAACGTTGTAACGAAATATATTGAAGGAAAAACAGATATATAACAGGAAAATACACATAATGGTCTTGAGCAACAGAAGGCATAACAGTCATACAGGAAATGTAGCTTTCACAGAACACAGTCAACCAAAACCACGCATTAAGACAAACAACAATTATAATTTTAATAAGAAGCAAGGCATATGACATCACAAACACAGACGGGCAATATGGCTACAGCCTTGGAACGGTCAGTGATAAATAAGTCGCTAGAGTTTAAATCAGGTTTTAGGGTGCACCAAACATTTCTCTTACCCTATTATCATCCCAATAAACGGCAAAGTGTAATAAAGAATCTCCGCCAGGTTATATTCTCTAACAAACAATGCCGCATTATTAGGCAATATACTTCATATAGATGGTCATGTATAAACACATTTTAAAAAAAAAGCCAAGAAAGCTACAATGCAAGAACTCGGTGACTTGGCAGAAACCAAAGCAACAACAAAATAAACCGTTAAGGGTACGACAAGGCCAGTTTTAAAACAAACAACAAACGCTACCGTCCTTAGACGATATAGGTAGATGTCATCGTAATGTCCGCAATTTGTCCGGTCGTCGCACAATCAAAGATTAAAGCATAAGGGGAACTGTAAATGGGTCTGATGATAATTTCGTGAAAGTGATTATGACTAAGGAAATCATGTGACCATAGAAGTCAGTTTGTGATAATCCTTGTCGAAGAAGTATTCTTAAATAATTATTTCGTTTATAATTTGAAATAAAATCATGGTTACGATACAATTTAACAAAAGTGTTTTGAAGTTAATGATAAATAACTGTAGCCCAAGTGGAGTAGATTTTGAGTTATACAAATATTACGAAGATTAAAGTCCTCAACTCGACTATAAGCTCTGGAACAAATAATAAGTTGAGAAACATAGATTCCGTAAGAGGTTGCTCGGGGAAATTCCCCATGTAAGTGTAACAATTTCAAAACTAAAGTCATCCCTTCTCATTATGATTTCTCCATTTTCAATATAGAGAGGATATATGTTGTTTACCATAGTAGAAAATAAATGGTTGACAATGTTCAATAAAGAGGGAGGTCATTAAAGGCTTCAATTTCATCTGCCGGATTATCGGGTGAAGGCTCAACATGAAATCCACTTCATAACATTACGCGAAAAAATCTGAGACAAGAGGTGCAAGTGAGTCATCAATAAGATGGGTACGAACTGTGCACCACTTGTCGCAGATTTGTTTTTAGTTTGCTATGAAAGATTGTTTGATTGAATTAGATTTTATAGTCGCACCAACAGCTAAGGTCATATGGCGACTTTCCAGCTTCCATTGGTGGAGGAAGACCCCAGGGGCCCCTCCGGTCAATTTTCGTGCACGGGCGGGCACCTGGGTAGAACCACCGACGTTCCGCAAGCCAGATGGATAGCTTCCTCACATAAAGATTCCTAGGCCCCTGAGGGATCGAACCTATAGCGGTGAGGGGCAAGTGATTTCAAGTCAGAGACGTTAACCACTCGGCCACGGACGCCCCTGCTTTGAAAGAGATTTCATCTTGAGTCTTTCACCAGATACCCAGGCAGATGTTATTGAAGCCTTTAATGACACCTCTCGGTATCTGGATGACATATTGAACATTGACAACCCTTTCTTTCGAACTATGGTTAATAATATTTATCCTAAAGAACTTCAGCTTAACAAAGCTAATATATCTGATAATAATGATTCTTTTCTTGATTTAGATCTCTCGATTGAAAATGGTGAAATAATTAGCAAAATCTATGACAAGAGAGTTGAATTTAATTTTGACATTGTCCAACTAACTATCCACACTTGGATGGGGATGTTCCCCGAGCAACTTCTTATTGGGTGTATGTGTCTCAACTTATTTGTTTTTCAAGAGCTTATACTCGAGTTGAGGACTTAAATATTCGTAATCTTTGTATAACTAAAAAGCTACTCAATCAGGGTTACCATTACCATAAACTTCGTAAAACCTTTGCAAAATGTTATTATCGTAACCCTGATCTTCTCTCCAAATATCAAAGTAATTTAAGGACTCTTCTGCTACAAGGACGATCACAACCTGACTTCTATGGTGATTTGATTTATAAACTTCGTAAGATTCTTGGTCATGATTACTTTCATACTTTCTTTGTTAAACTTGTTAAAAAGTTTATCAAAAGAGGTTATGACCTTATAATTTTGCAACGTACTGCATGCTTGGTGGTGGACCCTTTTACAGTTCGCCGCTATGCTTTCCTCTTTAATTGTACGATGACCGGACAGGCTGTGGACCCTATGATGAACCCTACCTAAAGCCAATTGGGACGGTGGCGTTTTGTGTTTTACGTATATTGCCTATTAATGCTGCCTTGTTGGTTAGAGATTAGATCATGGCGGGGATTTCTTTATTTACACTGTCCTGTAATAATGGGATGACAGTAGGGTAAGTGTGTGGTTTGGTGCACCCTAGAACCGGTTTAAACCCTTAGTGGCCTACTTTGCCACTGACCGTTCCAAGGCGGTAGCCCTATTGTCAACCCATTCTGTGTTTGTGTTGTCGTTTGCATTTATTATTGCTTTTGCCTTCTTGTTTGTCTGTTTGCGTGTTTGTTTCTGTTTTTTGTGGTTGACTGTCCCCCTTGAATGCTACTTTTCCTGTCCGATCTTTTTATATTTCTTCACTGTTATTATAAATGAGCACAATAATAAGTAAATCCTCTCACAAAATTATATTTTCTAAAAGCATTCAAATCTAAATACTTAATGAAGAATACTAAAAGTGATCTGCTGAGCTGCTCCGTGAGTCTGTTTATATACTGTTATAGACTTTTCCTGAAGGTTTCCCCACTAAAACCGTCCAGTGAGAACAGTCCACATCATCATAAATGAATTTGCATAAATAATTTGCCTACATATTAAACATGTTTACATCTGTTCTAATGTTGTAGTGACAATATGCAAACAAGTCGCTTAGTTAAGGAGTTGGCTGGGACCAGCTAGAAAATGGGCTTATTATATATATCAAATAAAAGGTCATTCTGTGTACTTAACGATCCCATCAAAATAACTTGCATAAAATGGTACTTTTTTTTAAAATACGGCTAAACACCACAACCAATAGATAACATTTTTCACCAAAAAATATTCTACCCTTTTCAATTATAAGATTTAGGTAAACGATAGATCATTATTCATTAAAAAATGTATATAAACATTTTCTTATGTATATAAAATAATAGTTTATATGATATTTCATATTAAAATAAATAGGTGTTCTTAAACATCAGGAAGAAAAATGTTTACCTAACTGTATCGAATGTCCTTTTTAAAAAAAAGACAATTCTATTTGGCTTAATAAATTTGTAAGAGAAATTAATTAATTAATTAATTGTAGTTCAATCAAAAATGTATTTAAACATGTAAGAACGTGTGTACTACAAAAAAAGGATGCTTACATTTTATCAAATTACGTTGAACTTTTTCATACTCCGACTTTACTTTTTTATGTTTAAACGTGAATGTTACTACTACTAATACTAGTCTCTTTTTTAAAGATAATCTTATAATATGCAGCATATTGATACTACGCGTGATTTTAAATATCACAGACATATTTTACAATGTGTTTGGTTGTTCCAAAATGATTATGAACTGTATAGTATTTATGTTAAAGGGAGGTAATTAATTAATGGTGTTCTGCTAAGTGTACATGTATTAGTTTGTTAATTGATAAATGAAATAATCATTTTTATATAGTTGTACTCATCAGTCTGAACAATACACACATGTAACCTCGCTGAATTTAATGTTGGAAAGATACTTTTCTACTCATTGTTGATGCCGTAAAGGCCGTTTGAATTATTAATATAAGTAGGTACTATGCGAAACTAACAGCGAGCACGCTTTTTTTTCGCGTTTCTAAGGATTAATTGTTTTTGTGCTGTTCGTGCAGTATACTTATAGATAATCCTGTATCTTATAGCTGAGTGTACACGAGTAAAACATCGTCAATGTTGAACGATGATCTAAATAAGCTTAAAAACATATTACGTTGTAGTAAATATTATTAGCATTTATAAAGTAGGAAACACTATGCATTTATTTCGACGCGTGTTCTGTATTCATTTGAACAGTTATTCTGTATATTATACGGCGATAAATGCCGCATGGTTTCTTAACCATAGAAATATGTCTATGGTGATGTCATTTATAAACTTCGTAAGATTCTTGGTCATGATCACTTTCATACTATCTTTGTTAAACTTGTTAAAAAGTTTATCAAAAGAGGTTATGACCCTATCATTTTGCAACGTACTGCATGCTTGGCGGTTGACCCTTTTACAGTTCACCACTATGCTTTCCTCTTTAATTGTACGATGACCGGACAGGCTGTGGACCCTATGATGGCGCCTACCTAAAGCCCATTGGGACGGTGGTATTCTTTTACTGCTCTGGCTTCTGCCAAGTCATATTGAGTACCTTCATTGTGGCTTTCTAAGCTATTGTTTTTTTTGTAATATATTTACACGAGCATATTTGTGTTTTACTTATATTGCCTATTGATGCTGCCTTGTTGGTTAGAGATTAGATCATGGCAGGGATTTCTTTATTTACACTGTCCTGTTTTAATGGGATGCCAGTAGGGTAAGTGTGATGTTTGGTGCACCCTTGAACCGGTTTAAACCCCCAGTGGCCTACTTTGACACTGTCCGTTCCAGGGCGGTAGCCCTATTGTCAACCCTTTTGTGTTTGTGATGTCGTTTGCATTTATTACTGCTTTTGCCTTCTTGTTTGTCTGTTTGCGTGTTTGTTTCTGTGTTTTGTGGTTGACTGTCCTCCTTGAAAGCTACTTTCCCTGTCCGATCTTTTTATATTTATTTCTTTTGATGTGGGCTGAGCAATTAACAAAAATACTTATTTTGATTTCGATCCCAGTCTAAACAATTTCAAGTAAAGGTACATCGTAAAAATTGTTTCAGTGTGTCCATGACGAATAATGGATGATTCTTCGCCATTGGGAATCTATTCAAGGGCAAAAAAAAAGTTAGGAAACACCAATCTTTCATTCTGCATTATTTGCCAAAAAGCTGACGTACACACTTTAAATAGTGCAACTTTCGAAGGAAAACATAGTTTTCGATAGGCTGCTTGTCTTCGATAGGATGCCGTCTACCACCGAATATTATGTGAATTTCGTAATGACTTCTTAAATATAGAAGGCGAAATCGTATACCATACCAAGTGTATAGGTCCTCACATAAGTTCATACAACCTATCTTTTGTTTGTGTCAGTTCATCTTTGAACGCTGAACATTCGTGCAAGATAAATACAGTAACACGTTCTCAGGTCAAACCCGTTAACTGGGCTCTTTGTATTGTTTGTCAGCGTCAATATAAAAAGAAAGTAAAAACAACACATTCATTCTCTGCAAAAAGAAGGTATGAATTGCTTGCTTGCTTGCACAGACTGCCCACAAAACAAATGACAATGAAATGCTACAGAAGATCCTTGGTGAGAACCTTTTAGAAAGAAAAGCTGTTTATCACGATATATGCCTTAATTCATACATTAAACAGGAAAGTGAAATCTCCTCTAGAAATCATCAAGTATCATGTCAGCAATTTCTTAACGAAATAGAGCATAAACGTTTTGATAACAGGAGAATTTACACTATTTCAGAGTTGTTGTTTAAATACAAATCATATCTACCTCCTGCAGTCCGAGGTTCATATACTTCAAAGTCACTCAACTCGAAACTACAATCTTGTATTGGAGATAGAATCTGTATTGAAGCCAACAATGTACCACACTCGAACATTGTGTTTTGTATTCTGACACAGTTAAAACTGCTTCCAATCTAAGTCAAATCTTCAAGCGGAGCATGTTTTTGCAAAAGTTGAATCTGAGGTTGAAAATGACTCCAAAGCAGTGTACCATGCCGCAACTATTCTTTGAAATGCCATTCAAGACGTTAAGAGATTTTCAGATTACCGTGGACCAAACGGGGTAGCACAGAATGCTTCTTTGGACAATATATCAACCACAAAACACAGAAACAAACTCACAAACAGACAAACAAGAAGGCAAAAGTAATATTCAATGCAAACGACATCACAAACACAAAAGGGTTGACAATAGGGCTACCGACTTGGAACGGTCAGTAGCAAAGTAGGCCACGGGGGGTTTAAGCCGGTTCTAGGGTGCACCAAACCTCACACTTACCCTACTGTCATCCCATTAAAACAGGACAGTGTAAATAAAGAAATCCCCACCATAATGTAATTTTGCACAATTACTTTGCCTCAAAGAAGCTTATCAATCTTATGCATTCATTCAGTTTCTGTGCCAGTTATATAGAAGATCGTCACGTCATGACTAGCGTTGCAGAAAGCGAGATGAGTAAGATTCAAGAATACATTTCACTCATTAGCAAGAGTGTGCTTTCAGACGAAAGACAGCGACGAAAGTATGTCTATTTCAATTCCAAGAAGTAAGGAACGGTCACTGAAAATTACGCACGGAAACAAAATATTAATGAGTACAATACCTTTTCAGAAGCCAACTACAAGACCAGTCCCACCAAGATACAATAGTTCAGTTACGCGACTCTTATCTATAACGGTAAATGAAATTAATATCAAGGACCTCACATGGATTTCGCTGAGATCTGTGCCTCGAGGAATTATTTCCCCCAACACTCCGGTTATTGACATGGCATCGGATCAAAATATACCATGTTTGGTCTGATTTCAATATCAAACTTTACCCAGTTCATGAGCCTAATACGATTGTATCGTATGCTCCTGTTATAGATGCAAGTCCAACCGATATGGCCACCATCTACACGTCTATGAAGAATAGTCAGGCAATGATAAAATCTCTTGGACAAGCATTTTCGATTCAGACGATGGACCAGCAAGTGTATGCAATTGCAAAACAATCATCGTCATCACTGAACAGACGAAAATCAGCACTTATTCGTTGGTAGCTAACACAACACATACTAGGGCTATATAGTACGGTTATCAAACACCCTGCTGAAATTGACAGTGATGACGATGATGGCAGTTCAACGGTGTCAAAGACTTCCCTTAGAAAGGACGAGGAAGATGTCCCAACTCTCATGTGACTTCGAAAATGTCAAATCCGTTTGAACTTGATTCCAGTAATGATTCTAAACTGGTTAATATATCAACTGGACTTCATGCTAATGAACAGGTCAAGAAATTATTGCTGTCTGTAGTGTCAGCAGGAAAAGACATAATGAAGAGATTTGTTGGATCAACGTTGCAGACTGGCACCGATAGCTACTTATTTTCTCCAGTTCCAAGGACAAACTTTAGAACATTTTCGAACATGTCAGTCAGAACAACTGTAAACAGCACTTCAGGTGGAAAACGAAAGTGCAACATTAGTCCCGAACTACTATTTAGAAGAGCACTGTCACTTCCTAAGTTTCGAGAGGATATCAATATCAATACAACTTTGAGTCACCCGGTTGGCACTGTCCCAATTGCTCTGTATCATGAGCATGGAATAATGAGAAAAACAGTAAAATATGATTTGGCATCTTGTCTAGAGTCAACAGTGGTGATTCACGATGCCTTATCTGTGATACATACGATACCCATTGAATCAATTACTACATTTGATGATTTCAGTGTTTCATATAGCAAGGCTTTGCTATCCTCTTTGACAACTGGAAACACAGTGATCGATGTCTTGATCGATATGATAACGATACCTCTATCAAAGATTCAGAAAGAATTAGAAGAGGTAACACCAGATGCATTCAGTAAATACTGATAAAGCTTATCCTTTGTGAGCAACAAATACAATTAAGAGAATAAAGCAGCAGACTCGGTTTTATTGAGTCTGTTCATGAGAAGTAATGAAAGAAGCAACACCTCTCACGCCCTCTAGCACCGGCTTAAGCGGTATTCTACTTCAAAGCCACCTATATTGGGTTCGTTGGTCCCAAAGTACCAGTAAAAATAACACTACTGATTCGTATACTCTATAGTGTCACCGGAGGAAGACCAATACCGCCTTGGACAGAATTCATGTATGTCAAAGACAACAAATCGGCTCTTGTGCAGTTTTAGGGATATTCAGTATGTAAAAGTATATCACCACATCTAACTGAATGCCAAACCATTACTTTAGCGGGATGTTTTAAAGAAACAACAAAAATTGTATCCGTGACAAAAATGCAATTACATTTAAAGCAGAATTGAAAAGCACCCATGAAGAGACTGATACGCGTATCATGTTTCACTTGAAAGCGGCAGATACTCAGTTCGGAGTACAGGGTATTAAGGGAAATATTGTTATCAAGGCTAAGGATAATGATATTCCAGTTCTTGCAATCCATTTATATCCGTCATTGACAAACATAAATAAAGTTTGGTTTGCCACCGGTGCAATAACGCGAACGTCGGATTTGCGAAGGTTTATTCCTGTTCACAAAATCAAGCAACAGCTTGATCGTTCACGTCTCAAATCCTTCCTGCAGTTCATGCGCTGACAGATTGCGACTCCGTTTCCTCGTTTAATGGAATTAGAAAGAAAACAGTTTTCAAAGTGTTGAAGGAAAATGGCGCTTCTAAATTCAAAGATATAGCAGCCATGGGAGATGACTCGGACTACGACGGTGTTTCTGAAGCTAGGACTTTAGTAGCCATTTGTATGACCAACGATAGTTTGGATAAACTACGAGTGAAGTTGTCGGATAAAAAGGATATCTGTTTAACAAAGTTTCCACCATGTGAAGACAGTTTTAAGTTGTATGTAAAACGAGCATCGTACCAAGCAAAAATATGGATGAATGCCGATAAAGCAGACCAAGAGCCAGAGTCCCCTCTTAGACATGGATGGGAAATTAGTGATAACGGATTGACACCGACGTATTTCCTCGGAGAAATGGCATCAGATCTTCTGCGTAACATATCCTGCGTTTGCAGCTCAAAACGACCATGTTCAACAGCAGCATGCGTTTGCATAAGAAACAACATATCGTGCATTGAACTTTGCAGTTGTGAAGCAGACGACGGAGACTGCTGCAGCACAGCTAACACAAACACACTTAACTCGGTGCCCAGTAAGAAAGCTCAGAACACTTCATAAAAATGGAAAATATGTATCACAGATGACGATGCGACATTTATTCCTGCATATTAAGGCTGTTATTGGTGGGAATAAATGGACAAGTATATACTCCATACATAATAAGCGTAAAAAGTAAATTAAGCATTAAAAGTAGGTATAGTAGTCGAAATGTCGCATTCACAGAACCACAGAACACAGTCACCAAAAGCACACATTCAAATCAAACAAGAATTAAATCGGTAGAACCGATGGATGCTCTCAAAATAAAGGTATAGATGTGAAATACAATCGGATAAATAATGTACGAGGAGTCGAGCGGACAAGTTTTATTTTTGAAAAACTTTAAAGTCTAAAGTAACTCCGCCAACAATATAATCAAGTAGAATGTCCTGACATTATGGTGCTACTTGACATCATATTGATTCTTCCTACCAAGTTTTCTGAAAAACAAGATGACAAATGTAGGAGTTGAGTGGAAATGCTTCACATTTGAAAACAAATCAAAAGTCCCATAACTCCGCCAATAATCATTTAACCGGAAGGTCACGACAATATGCGCTACTAGATATCATACTGATACTTCCTATGAAATGCTGTAACCATCGGGTGATAAATGTAGGAGAAATTGAGCGGAAAAGCTTTAGAATCGAAAAACTTCAAAGTCCCGTAACTCCACAAAAATCATTCCATAGGAACGTCCTGATAATTTGCGCAACTAGACATCATACAGATACTTCATCAATCTCTACCAAGAGTTGTCGTTCCTTGCATACACATACATCTCTGTCAACGTCTCACCAAATACCAAGAATCTTGGCAAGCGATGAAAAACGGTGGAAATGCAAAATTTCTTGATGACACTAATATTTTTATGAATTAACTTCATATGAAATGCTTATATTACAAAGAACATAATTTTCAGCTTGAATGTTTTAAACAGTAAATTATGTTTTTACAGTAAATTATGCTCAGGATTATATTGCGGTAGAATAAAGATTTGTACTTTGGCATATCACTCCGCCGTCAAAACTTTAAAATGGTTACCACCAAATCGTGCCCATAGCATAACATAAGCGATTTGCTTACCAGCACTTTCCAATATCACATATATCTTAACAACCTACTTAAATTAAAGTACTAACCCATACTATATATCAAAATGTAGATCATAAGTCGTGTTTCTTTCGAGTGTTTACATGTCAATCAACGGCCGATAGTTGGTGGTGTCACGGTGTTGAAGTTCTGTTGCTATTTTTATATTTTAGCAATGTTAATGTGACAAATTATCATGTGATCGCAGACTACTTTTTAAGACGTTGACCGAGCTCAATATAATGGCCTCTGGGAGAGATTGATACTTCATGTGAAGTTTCATGAAAGTCGGATGTAAAACGTAGGAGTTGAGCGTACAAGAAAGTAGGAAGGACGATATACATACGGACATGATGGCAACTAAATGCTCCCCCCGAGTATATAAAGACAAGTATCAATGGTTGTGTTTTGTACATCCATGACGGATATAACTTAGATATATAACTCTGACGGGATAATAATTTCAAGTAAATTTTATTTCGAATTAATAGAAGTTGTAGTGAACACACATCGAATACATGTCACAGTTTTTGATATATAGACGACATGTGCGTACAGCCAGAGTTGATATATAAATGGCATATGGGTGCGGTCAGAGGCTAACAAACATGGTTATACTATATGTATGATATAAGTGAAGAGACTAAGTGACAACTGACACGTCTTTTAAATATGTATCAAATTATAATTGATTTCCTGTCTTTACATATCCCGTTTGCTGTAAACTGTTCTAATGCGTTTATATGTTTTGAACATTTGCTCTACTATTACGACATAACTGTACATTATTATGTGCGATTCAACAAACGAAATATATCTAAAATACTGATTACCATTTAAATGTTTTAATGGAAGCAATTCATCCCGCATATAACATGTATAATAGGATATATTATTTGCCGACAGTCTACACAGACGTTTACAGTCAGTAATTGATAGCGTGAAAGGCTTTCATGAGAGAGTGACAAGAAAATGTCCATCCAACGATCCTGTGACACCAAAGGCATCACATGAAAACAAACAAACAGTCAGTCTAGACACAGAGGAAACATTCTTGAAGATGTCAGTGAATGTTGAAGGAAAACAACTCAAACGAAATATAAAAAGATCGGACAGGGAAAATAGCATTCCAGGAGGACAGTCAATCATAAAACACAGAAACAAACACGCAAACAGACAAACAAGAAGGCAATAGCATTAATAAATGCAAACGACATCACAAACACAAAAGGGTTCAAGACATTAGTAATTGGCGATTCCATACTCAAAGGAATACAACGTCGTGGACTGTCGCAAAATACAGAAATATGTACTATGCGTGGGGCAACAGCAAATGATATTGCCTTATGACTTAGGAAGTGGGACATGTCTGAATATGGAACTGTAGTCATATATGCTGGCGGAAACGATGCTGGTTCTATCAATCTTAATGGAGTCTATTCAATATGGAAAGAAGCTGTTGAAACTCTGCAGAAACTCTGCAGAAACAAAACATCAAAGTGGATTTATGTACACTCTCTCCGTGGAAAAACGCCGATATTGTCCCAACCAACGACATCATCAAACAACTCTGCCTTAAAACAAAGGCAGATTTAATTGAAGTGTACAGCGCGTATATATACGGAGACGGAAGCGTAGCAAACCACTTCTTCCTACATGATGGCATTCATCTCAGCGCCAAAGGGGCCAGCACATTAGTAATGTGCATAAACAAACAGTTGCCCATAATCAAAAGAAAGACAATTCCACAGGAACGCCCCTGTATAAAGGCGCCAAGATGGATGCAACGCAGTGACGTAACTAACGGAAGCTGGCAGCTCAGTTCGCGGTATAACTCCCGCCCTTTACGCTGCGATTCCTGTGGCATGAACAATCATAACACGCGGGACTGCAGACGATATCCATTACGCTGCGATTCATATGGCATGAACAATCATAACACGCGGGACTGCAGACGATATCCATGGCGTATCTCGACATCCGGCTATATAGGAAGTAGACGCCGAGACCTAGCAGAAAATGGAAACCGTGGGGATGCCAGTTACAAACATTTTCCATAGGATCTCAACGACAAACACTCAAACAATTATGAACGTTTAAAGGTGATATGTAGCAACTGTAACTCCATCATATGTACATGTATATGAGATTTTATGTTAATGTTGAATCAGAAAGATCAATTTATCAATTTAGATTCTAGTACGATTACAAAATTAGATGATAAAAATACACCTATAAATGACACAAATGAATGTCAACCAGTTTGTATAGATAAAATTGTCAATGTTGTTAAAAGCAAAAACATCGGTGTACAATCATTAAATCGCGAAAAAATGACCGTTGATCATCGATCTAAACATTTAAATTATGAGACTAAGATCAATTCATTTTCATATGAAAAAAAACATGTGGCTAATTTAAATATTCAACATATAATACCAAACATTGATGAATTGAAATATCATTTATCATTGCCCAATTCAACTAACATACTTGGACTCTGTGAAACATTTCTCACTGAAAATACGGATAATAATGTGTTAAATATCGAGAATTTTACCTTTGAAAGAAAAGATAGAAAAGGAAAAAAAGGTGGCGGTATTTTGGTGTATATTCCCAGCAATATTGCATATTCACGTCGTCATGACCTTGAACATATCGATATAGAATCCATTTGTATTGAAATAAATTATCAAAACAGCAGACCGTTTTTATTAAATTTCGTATATAGACCCCCGGCTGAAAAACAATCATGGATCATGGATTGATTCTTTAAATTATGAAATGCATATTCTTGGGGATATAAACATAAGTTACAGTCAAGGTAAAAACTATGACAACTTTAAAAATACAAAATGGCACGATGTGATATTAAAATACGGATTAACTCAAAAAGTAAAATATTCAACTAGAATAAGGAAAACGAGTTCGTCCCTAATTGATCATATTTACACTAACAGATCTGAATGCATTATTGAAGTTAACGTGCCATATTACAGTATCAGTGATCATTATCCGGTGTGTTTTACTCACTCAGTAGGAAAAATTAAACACGGCCAAACTAATCATAAAACTATTACTTACAGAAGTTTTAAGAACTTCAATGAACATGACTTCCAATTTGATTTAATGAATGCGCCACTTGAGACCAAAGAAACATTCAAAAGCCCGAATGATTCATTACAGTTTCTTTATGGTATATATAAATATTGTTTTACTGAAAAACGCACCGCAAAAAGAAAAGAGAATTAAGCGTGATATCCAGCCAGCATGGTTCAATGATGAAATAAAAGCTGCTATTTTCCAACGAAATAAACTTCACCACGAAAAGAAATTCACCGAATTTAAAATAGTAAGAAATAAAATATTATCAATGATAAGAAAACATAAAAAGAATGTTTTCAATGAAGCAATAAAAAGCAATAAGTCTCCAAGCATTTTATGGAAGAATTTAAAAGCTATATGTAATGAAGTTCACAGCGATGCAAATTCCTTTTTATCAAACATACTTCGGTATAAAAACACTATTATTGAGGGTCAGAATAACAGTTTAAATGCTCTAAATGAATATTTTACAAATATCTCAAATATTATTGACAAAACATCCTGGGTTGCTGAAAACCTTTCAAATCTTCAGCAAACTCTAGATGATAAATTAAAACATGCAGTATTTGAAATTGATCATATAACGGCATATGAAGTAAAGAAAATTATAGATAATTTAAATCCAAATAAGTCAGATGGTATTGGTCCCAAAATTCTTAAATACTGTGGCGATTGTATCACACCAGCAATTGCCTATATCATCAATCAAAGTATTGATCAAGGAATTTTTCCGGATGCACTAAAAGAGGCGTGTGTCAAACCGATTTTCAAGAGTGGAGACAAAGAAGATCTAAATAATTATCGTCCAATTTCAATTTTACCGACCATATCCAAAATGTTTGAAAGACATATTGCATCTCAGTTACAATCATATTTTATAAAATATTTTATCATTCATGATACCCAATCAGGTTTTAGATAACAGCATTCGTGTCAAACGGCGCTCATTCATTTAATAGATTCATGGTTAAAAGATGTGGATTGAGGAAAATATGTTGGTGCGGTTTTTTAGATCTGAAGAAGGCATTCGATTTGATAGACTACAATATACTTATACATAAACTGCATTTGTATCATTGTTCAAATAAAACGGTCAAACTGTTTACATCGTACCTTTCAAACCGGACACAGTATAATATATATCAATGATATTGCTTATACAATTAACACGGGAAATTTAGATCTGTACGCGGATGATTCCACTCTATATGAAGCTGATCATGATATCCTTAAAGTACAAACCCGACTTCAGGCTAATTTGAAAGCAATAAATAGGTGGTGTGATGAAAATAATATGGCTCTACATCCCACTAAAACTAAATGTATGATTATAACTTCACATATTAAACACAAAGCACTAAATAACAACCATGTGCTCTTACAATTAAACATTAATGATTCGCAAATAGAAAATGTTAACGTTCAAAAGATACTCGGAATTTATGTTGATAATACGTTATCATGGAATGTACAGATATCAAAACTGAGTTACAAAATTAATTCTAAAATTGCACTTTTAAAGAAAATTGTTTATTTCTTGACCCATGATATGAAGAAACTGTACTACAATGCTTACATCCTGTCGACCATTGACTATTGTTGCCCAATATGGGCTAAGGGGAACAACATCAATAAATAAGCTACAAGTAAGAGTAGCGCGAATAAAAATGCATAACTCTTATAAAAATATAATCTTGCTCCAAATTACATACGCAAATTATTAACCTTTTCCAGCAGTAACATATATAGCCTTCGATCTATTACAAACAGTAATTTAGTAACTCCCAAGCCACGTACAAATTATATAAAAAAAATCCTTTACATTTGTAAGTGCACAAGTTTAGTATAGTGTTCCTGTACAGATTCGTTCATCATCGTCGTTACATTCATTTAAATATAGATACAGATCACATTTATTGCAAAGTAATGTATTATCATTAAACGATTAATTGTTCAGATAAAAATATAACAAAGTAAACATATAACTGAATTTTGAGTAAAAATCCGCTTATACTGTATTATTTATTGATCTTAATATTGTTTCTAGAAAATTAACTAATGGAGTGTTTGTCGATGTATATATGCATATTGTGTGTGTGTGCGTGCGTGCGTGCGTGTATGATTTTTTTTGCAGAAGGCCACATTGAAAATAAGATGTTTATGATGTATGTTATATAACTCTAATGTGTTACCTTCTTTAAATAAAGTTTTTATTATTAGTAGTAGTAGTAGTAGTATATAGTTATAATAAAGTTATAATAAACGCTAATAACAAACAGTAAGTTTACAGACAAACAATTTTCATCAATCTGATTGATGTACAGGTGCTTTTGGGTTTACATCATTATTCATTTAAGAATTGTTTTTGTTTAAATCAGTTTCTTTCTAAACATGTTTTAGATGCAGATTGTAAACCATAATGTTTAATACTTTCATTTGGTATCATTCCACCAGTGATTTACGATACACGCGAAGTTGCATTTTAGGTCATGTTTAAGTTTTATTATCTCAATTTTGCATCATTTTATCGCGTTTGTTTCTAACAACAAGAGACATTTAAGCAATATTTTTCAACCGAAGGTTCCACTGAACAAATATCTGACAAATTTGCCAGCAAAAAATAGAATTAGAGATAGATCCTAAATCTCTTTGGTGAGATGTTTTAAAAACAATTTTTTGGGGGTTTTGAGGGTCATGTAATTGAATCGTTTAATGCGCAAACAATTGTACCACTTTTCGCAAGTAATTTCAATGAATCCTTGTTGAAGGGGGTTTATACTTTGCAACGATACCAAATGTATCCATTTTTCTAGGTTGTCCCAACAAATTGTTAAAAAAGCTGTTCTTCAAGGTCAAAATCGGACAGATTTACTTGTTGGCCACCTGCTATATTTAGGGTTGGAAAAAAGGACTACCTGGCCCCCAGAATAACTATTTTAGTATTTATCAGATATGATAATATTATATATCATTGGTAAGCATAGAATATGTACTTTCTAAAACACTGAAAATATTTTAATTTAAATGTCAAAAAAGCGAGTTATTGAATGAAACACACACACCCGTAAGAATCATAAATTTCCTTATTTTGATCGGTTAAAACACCTGGCCGAAGAAGATAACTGCTTTCTAAAACTGTAAGAATAATTTAAATCGTATAAAAATTGGCAAAGTTATAAGTCGATGTATATATACATATGAAATCGTATTTTTTTTAGCCGCGATATTTTGGTCAGCCTGGCCCCCAAAATATTTTATGAAGTACTTTACCGATAATATATTTGTTTATATATTCTTAAAGCATATGTGATGCACTTTATTTAGATCTAAAAAATGACTAAATTCTTCTAAAAATGACAAAGTAATATGCTTTTGAAAACAGTTGTAGAATTTGCCGATTTTATACATGTTACAAATATCAACCGACAGAGTTATGCGTGTTATTAAAGGATAGTGACAGGACTGACAACAGTAAAATAAAACCAACACAGTGTGTTTCATTATGTATAATTATACATAATACAAATAATGCATTTTTTTTTTTTTTTCATTCATTCATTCATTTATTCATGTATTCATTTATTCATTCATTCTCACAGAAAACATATAAAACAATGCATTCACATGCATATAACTAAAACAATACTACAATAATACATTATTCAAAACAGAATTATCAGAGACTAAGCTATTCATGTATTTTAAATATATCGAATGCAAAAGAAAGTGTCCATACAGGACGCATAATTGACAGACTAATAAAGTACTACTATCACTATCTTCATGTATTTGTATAATTGTGTAGGCTTTAATGTAAAATTGCTGAATAAAGATATTATGTGTATAATTATACATACGTTATTATTTATTTGCAGTTTGAACATTTCCATGTAGGAGAATTCAAGTGGTCTACACAATATTTATAGACTTATTCAATGTAACATGATGTATTGTCACATTTAACAAGGTCGTCAATTGGGCCCGGTAATCTGCAGTGGCAGTAGATTTTAATTTTATTTATTTTGGATTCACAGACTGGCATTTTCGGCATTTTTCTAACTTTCGGAAATGGCTCAAAAATACCCTCACTTAAGCATTTAATAAGATGTAACCTCATTTCAGGAATATCGAATCGACATTGGGCTAAATCAAAATTAAATTCTTTAAACAATACTTCGGTCATGAATGCAATTGCAAAAACGCCACAGTCAGAGGAGTTATTTTGCCGCTGTACATCGGGAACAACAACATTAATAAATGGGGATTCGTTTGCATACATTTGTGAAAGTCGTAACATAATATGAGAATTTAAAGTTTTATTTGATTTTAAACTATCTACAACATGAATTGAATATGAATCGCTTTTAACGAGTGATTTCTACTACTAAAATTAATTTGGCAACTAGGAGTCTTTTTATTTGTCATTTTTTTAGTTAAATTCCATTCTGATGAATGTTTAAAGTGAACTGAAAACCGGAAATATTAGGAAATAGTTAATTTAGAAGGTTTTGGGATGCATTAATTATCTTATCATTCAACCAACCAGTAAGATTCTCAATAAGTTCCCTATCTTCTTGCGTTCCCTATTTCCTTGCTTTAAATCGAAATTGGGAATCCATGTTGTTTTAGCGCATATCTCACCGGATTCATCCGATCGGCAACTGTTTGTAAAATATTCTTCTAAAATGCATGACAATTCATTTATGACTGGACTTTCTTTATTGGAACGTATCAGCCTTTGTTTAGGTGTACTTTGGTTATCATAGGGACAACTGTTTAAAGGTGATTCGTCTAAAAATAAGACAAAGTTGGAATTGTGAAATAAAATTAGCTTATTAATTGTATCAATTAAAGAAATGCAGATTGCCAAATATTGTTTGATAATCAATTTGTAAATCAATTAAAAAAAACATTATCACTCAAGTCACTTTGTCCTTAAATCACAGCTTTATTTTAAGATAAAGTGTGTCATACATGGACAGTGAATGCTTATAATCTAATCACTTGTAAAAACATCGCAACTTTTAACAATCTGTTAGTTCGTTGATAGGATTATTGGACTACCTCTTGGGACTCTATGATTGTACCTACTGAAACCCCAACTAAGGTAGGTGGGTGCATGAGCTTTCTTCCCTCGGGTTTTCTGGTCGTACCCTAGATTGGTTTTCTCTTTAGCTGCAACTACTATGGTTGTTCAGTACGATTCTGGATACATCCTGAGATGTTTATTATTTTGTATGTGTTTCTTTAGTTAGTTTCTCTGGATGTGGACTTTATTGTTAGAGAATTCCTTTTGATAGGATGTAGTTTTGTTTACACTGTCTTGTATATTTGGGCGCTGAAGACAGATTGGCGCATATAAAATCGCAGGGGCCAACAAGTAAACTCGTCCCTCAAAATCAATAATAAATATGCAGCTGATCTATAGGGTAACAATACATCTGGGATATGTGTGTTTAATAAACAATATGGTGGGAAGGTTAAGTGCATGAACCTTCGTCCTTCAGGATGTTTGGTCGTACCCTATATTGGTTTTCTAACGGGGGAATGTTTAGTTAAATTCTGGACACATCCTGAGGTGTTTCTAATCATTATTTTGTTATATTTTTACAACAACGTAGTGGATCGCTTGCTAATTTCTCCGGATGTTGACTTTATTATTTGATATTTTCTTTTAATAGGATGTATTTGTATTGACTCTGTCAATTAGGTGTTGAAGATATCAAAATAACGCGGCTCTGTACACACCGTTTTGTTTTCAGTTTATAGCTCGCCACGGCGGTTTTCATCGATGAACAGTAGTCAGGCTCAACATACATAGGTGATGATGAAGGGCCATTAATAAGCCACGCTGCGTTGTGCCTGAGTTGTAGTTTATTATTTACGTTGTTTATTGTGTGTTTTTATTGTACCCGCAAATTTCTCCTCTTTATTTTTGTTAATTCGGCAGATCCTTTGTTGTCTTCCTTATTTCTTCCCCGATGTCTTCCACATCAAGATTACACAGTGACTTATATCAACACTTGTCTGTAACATTGTTCTGTAACAAGTAAGAAAGTAATTAATTTTTCCTTAAAACAAATAAAAGCTACAATAATTTCGATTTCAAAGAAGTTGAGCGGTTCTGATAACATTATTCTCTCCACACTGGAACTCATTTATCAATATTAAGCAAGAATTTATAAAGGATAAATTAAAAGTCCACACATACTAGTTATTTACTGCAGTGTATTTGTAAATTATAATGTATTTTGTTCATTGATTCTGACAAAAAAGACGATCACGATGGGTATAGGAGCGGACGTCGAAAACACTAACGTGATTATTGATGGTAAAGTTAGATGGCTGTTTTAATTTCTCTTAGAACGGTATATAACTGTCTTCAATTCTATTTAATTATATTAAGAACGGTATATACCCGTGTTGTAGTTTTCGCCCATCTCGTTACTCAAGATGTTTTGATCCATGCACATCCTCATACACATCAAGGTTACGTGTGTTTGGATCTAGGGACTGGTATGAGTTGTTGATGTCACAGCTATTGCGATGAAAATATTAATAATATTTTTTAGTCTTGATTTGTCTCATCATTAACGGCATAATTATCTGTACATTTCATCAGTGCTAAATTATATTTTGTTTATTTTGCCCATTGTTTTCTCGTTTAGGCCAAAGCATTTTGTTAGAAACTGAGAACATACGTCCCTGGCCATTGAATGATATGAAAATACATCATTGAGGGTTCCTTGTTCACCGTTATATGCATAAATCTTCGGGATGGCTCAACATTATGTACTGTTGACATTTTAAATAGTTGAGTTCGGCTCAACCCGGTGCTAGAGGGTGTGAGCGTTAGCAAGAATTGTTCACTATCGTTCATGAACAGTCTCTATCAAACCGCCACAGCAATATTTCTTGTATTTATCGTGTTCCGCAATTGCCAAATTTCTTATTTCATACTGTTTTTTTAACGAAAGGACGTTTATATACAAAATGACTCTGAAATTGATATTGTTGATTTAACAGGTTTTGATATGTGATGTTGCCCACATTCTCACGTTGAAATCGATTAACCGCTACTTGTTCTATATTCTTTACCTAAGAAATAGTGAAACAAAATATTGGCATCAATCTCATTCCTTTGATTTAATATTGTACATTACAGAGGTAATCACTAGTTATCCATGTATGTGTACTTACTCTTTGTCCAGGTGTATGTTGACATAGCTTTGCAAATCTACACCTATAATTTAAAAGTACATGTTAAAGTTTCATAAAAAGAAACATTCCGTTAGAAAAAATATCGGGTTTACAACAGAAACAAATAATCGATGTTCAGTTTATACTTAAAATTGTTGCTTGATTAAAAGCGTGTTGTTTTTTGGTTGACAGAGTCCTCTGAATACTATATTAATTTTCCGAAGAAGATGTTGTAATTGCCTCGTTCACATAGGCATCTTCGTTTGGTCTTATTTCGTCATAGGTGTGGATTGTGTTCACATCAACGTCTACCGTTGGTGCTTCGCTGTAAGCAGAGGAATTCTTAAAAACACGGCAACAATTTAATGTTAAAATATATAATAATCCGAAACTGATTTTAGAAAATTTTGCGGATTTGCATTTATAGTAGTTACATCGTCAATTCTGTTTAAACAGAATTGATATTTGGTTTCAGATAAACATAAATAGAAAATAAAATAATTTTTTGAAAGCAACACTTTGAGTGACAATTGTATAGTTTTTATAGTTTTTATAATTGTATCCCTCGACTATGTCACATGCTAAGATAAAAAATGGTAATTAATGTAGCTCAATATATTGGTATCATGCAAATATGCACTTTTCAAATTAATAACAAAGTCCCATTTTATTGGTATGGCAATAGGGTACGAGTGAGGTACCCACGAAACTGGTTTAACACCTCAGCGGCAGTTTTGCCACTGATCGTTCCAAGACAGTAGCCCTATTGTCAAAAATGAAATATAGGGTCCTATAGAAACCACTGCGTCCGAACGCAATGGCATCGTATGTCCGCACTGTACTGCAAACAAAGACTTGAAAATACAATGTAAGAGACAAAAAACAACAGAAAGGGTGGTAATACAGTCACTCCAACAAGTATTGGATGGGGAGGTAAACCGGGCGGTCCCGTGTATCGGTCTATCCTCCGAGCACGTAAAAGAACCATAGGAATCTATTCGAAAATAAGAGTAGGGCAGGTTCCCGGATTCCTATGTATCCTTCCCCTCTCCTCTCTCTGGGGCGGCTCTAAATAACCTATACTGTGTTGATGAGCCGTTAAACAACATTCAATTCAATTCAATCGAACAAGTATTACAACGCAAAGGTGAGTCAAAAAGTACATCACAAACACATTCAACCCTTGTGTGATGGCACACAAATTGTTTCTTAATCATACTTGTAATTGTTGTTTGTGTCGATGCGTGTTTTTGGTTGACTGTGGCAATTGAAAGCTGTATCTACTTTTAACTAATAATCTATTTTATTCGGCAATGACGAAAAAAGCAAAAAAGGTGGAATACCTCGGCGGTTATTGTACGTAATTTTGTCTGACGTCGTAAAGAAAAAAATGTGGTTGTGTCACATCAATGGTATCATTACTTTAACATGATAAAACTAGTTAAACAAACAAACAAAAATGTGGATTATAAACATTATAAAATAGAATAGTATGTCAGTCCCTTTTGCTATCACGTTTATTAAGCTCTGCCCAAAATCGCGTTGTTTCTTCTCTAAGCCTCGCCTAAAAACGTGATTGAAAGATGCAATGAGTAAGAGACAATTCTACATGCAATTGTTTTAAAGAAAACGTAAGTTTTAAAGAAAACGTAAGTTTTTTACATATATGCATATATTAACCATAGGTGAAATGTCAAAAGACAGAGAATGAGTTAAATTAACATGTGATATATTATGATCAAATACGTTTATGCGCTTGTAAAAATAAAAACATCGTTTCTTTAAATGTTTTTGCTTTATACCGGAAGCATAAGATACGTCTTAAATATATGTGTATGCGTGCGTGCGCGTGTGTTTAGCAAACTTGACAGATAAAGATAGAAAAATAAACACCTCGCCGTGTCTGTTCTTGATTTGTTATATGTTACATTATCTGAAAAATATATTAGCATCATACTATATGCATGATGTAAAGTATAAAAGCCTTGTTTAATTGGGATGGCAATTATTGTGTGCATCTTAGAACCTGGATTCAAACCCCCAGCGGCCTTTTTGGCCACTGTTTCAATATGTGCTGGTGATTGTTGTTAGTAATGCGTTGCTTGTTTTCTTGTTGTTGTTGTTGTTGTTTGCATGGTTAAGTTATGTAAAATGTTACTTTCCTGTTCTATTTGTATACATACCTCCACTGTCAGATTTAATTGTCATATAAGCATGAGTGCAAATACTATATTGTTACTGCAAAACGTTTACACAATAGGTATAGAAGCCAAACAGGAAATGTAGCTTTCACATGACACAACAAACCAAAACAAGCATTAAAACACGCATTAAAACACCAACATCACTTACAATGTCAATAAGAAGCGACATCACAAACGGGTTAACAATAGGGCCTTGGAACGGTCAGTGGCAAACAGACCACTGGTGGTGGGGTTGTTAAACCCGGTTAAATGGCGCACCAAACCTCGCTCTTACCCTAGTGTCATCCCAATAAAACGGGACAGTGTAAATAAAGAAATCCTCTTTTGTATATCATAGGTTTATTGTTTATTCACGACATCGTTGTTCAAACAAATATGTTGAAGTGTAGTTTGTGCCTTATCCTCCATGTATTATAAAGAATGGGCAAAATGAATAACGATTTAGCATATCGTTCTATCTAAATAACGTTGTGTATTTTTCAGTTTAATCTTCTAAAAACCAACAACATGATATTTATTATATTCAGTGAAATCACATAATAATATCTAATGTTATGAATTTAAAACGAAAACTTTCAATTGAATTTATATAAGTTTCAATCGAAAGCTAGTTTTTAAATCCCGTCCATGTATTATTTGACACATTGTTCACCACATTTCTTGAATAAAATAGTGTTTAAAGGGACACATGGCAATCTTCAGTTTCATATCATTCATTAAAATTAGCACATCGATTTATTAATCCTGTATCGTTTTGACTTTAAAACTGCTTGCGTATAATTAAAAAAATAATTAAAATGTCAATTGTCTTCGGTATTCTACAATTTTTTAAATATATTATTAGTGCAATATGATATATAGTTAGTAATATGTAAAAACAATTTGCTTTGAACTATTATGATAATTAATATTAATGATTAAACAAATGCAAGTTATGTAGGAAAACTAACGGGACGCCGTGAGCTTCTAAAAAAATCAAGATTGCCCTGTGTCCCTTTAAACTAAAATGACTAGGTTATTATATAAATGCAAACTCTTACCCTTACAATTCTGTTTCCAGATTAGCAATTGCGAACACAAACACATCTTATGATATAGAAATGCATTTTAGTCATTATATATACATTTTTGTAACGGGTTTAAACTTTCAAAACTTTATACAGCGTACCTCCGCTTTACGTTATAAAGTCACTATTGAAAAACGATAACACGATAAGAACTACGCCAAGCTTTTCAGTATGTATGTGTTGTGTATTTTTAACAAGGAAGTGAAAGAATGTTGGAGATATAATCTGTATATTGTTTAACTTAACGTGTCCATGGATATTATATTAAAATGCAGCTAAAATTAGTTTGCCTGTGTTTATATGCGCAATTGTTTATGGCGATGCATCATTGCAAAGGTATGCATTTATCATTTATAGAATATGATGAAAAGTTATAACCAAACAGAATGTTCTCTTTTACTTTATCAGTATGTAGCTAGTAATCGTCTGTATGTCATCTAAAAACTAGATGTCTCCCTATACGACATTTACGCTGCTTCTTAATAAGTTCTGTTATTGGTCATTCTGTGGTGATTTCTGTATTGAATTCGTTTTATACACGAGTTAACTTTTTTTAATTACAGCGCAAAAGGTCACGACGGTTTCATACTTCAACACCACCAGTACAGTTGACTGTCCAATACTGCAGCCTTTCACTTTCCCTGCATGGTCAGGCCCTCCTGATGGTATCATTTACACACAAGACGGTATACCAGTTTTTAATCCAGGTCTTGCCAACTTAGCAAGATTGTCCTATTCTACTAACAACAGAAGTCTAATTATAACACATACTGAGCTCAACGACGCAGGAATATTTAGGTGCACCAAAGTGGTAGATGGTGTCCTTTATAATGGGATGAACAGACTACAAGTGAAGAGTTTGTATTACGTTTATTGATTATTATTTATTGATAATTGATTACATGATGATATTTTCATATAAAATAACTACCTTTGAAATGCAGAAAGATTTGTTTCGGCACAGCTAGTGCTAAATCTAAACATGTCTGCATAAAGCTACATTGAAATAATTATGACGATCATTGTATGTTACAATATGTTACAGTTTAAACTTGTATACAATATCAGTGAATTGCGTGGCAATCCAAAAGCGTAAGCTAAGTAGTTGTGCTTTTTTGGCATAACACAATGTACATACATTTATGTTTTCGAGGTTTTCGATTATTGGTTGTAAGTACAATAAGGTGATAGTACACGGGCGCTCACGTAAACTTTAAATACCAATAAGGCCACAATTTATATTTATATTTGCCCTTTCCTGACCCTAATTCAAATTTTGTGTCGGTAAGCAGAATAAATATATATAAAAACAAAAATTAACAAAAGAAAAGCCATTTTTTAATTAATAGATTGAACTGGCATGTAATTATATATGAAAATCAATGCAAAGGTAAAAAACAAGAAGGCCAAATTGCCCAAATTCGCTCAGCAGATGACCATGTCCATTTTAGACACTTGCAACAGTAACATATCAAATGGGAGAGACAAAAAAGTATGGTAAGTTAAGATAAATGTTTTCAATATGTTCCCTTATACGACCGTGTTAAACTGTGACCCCACACAGGGCAGGGCACATTTAACACATGGTCACCATTCAAACAGGCTTGGTAGAGGATCATAAACTATGGTATATGCAACATATTAGACCTCTCTCTCTCTCTCTCTCTCTCTCTCTCTCTCTCTTGTAGTTTCAGAGATGAAGATTTGTTAACGATTTTATTTTCATATATTACGCTGTAAAACTATGGTCTCAAAGCGGGGCCATACTTGACCCCATGGTCACCATTTGAATAAACTTGTCATAAGCTGCATGTGATTTCAGAGTTTTTAAGTTTTAAGTATGTGTGGTACATGCACAATATTAGACCTCTGGCTCTGGCATGTAGTTTCCGTTAAGAAGATTTAAACATGAGAAAAATAATTTGGGTATCGCGTTTTTTTCGGGTCGGTCGGGAAAGGGCAAATATAACATTTTTTAAGTGTGGCCTAACTTTTGAAATAATTGACAGAGAGTATCAATCCAACAGCTCATGTTCTTAGTTAGATCATTTCAATTTCAATGACTGATGTAATGTGTGTTTTAAATTTCTGCAATAGATGAGCTCCCATTTAAAGAAGAGGTACGCGGTATGACGGCAAGATGTAAATGAAAAGTTCATGCTAGGTAATTAATCCATTATTTATCGCTCGGGTAATATTTCTTCACTATGAGAGCACACCGCCGGCACCCTCCCAACCCCACCCTACCGCATCATATCAATAGGCGTTACTAGATAAGCTGTGCACGTCAAAGTTGTTGAGTATATTCACCATTTGTCGCGAAAAGACGGGATATTAAATGAATAGTAATGGTTGACATCAGTCAAAATACATACACATGTACATAATAATTATGTTTGATCAAACAAATATATAGCCCCATGGATAGAGGTACCAGAGGCTGGTAACTGTGGCGACGATACCATCTTGACGTGTCATTATACTGGTACGCGTACTGCGTGGAGTTGGAGAAAAGAACTCGCACTTATCATGACAAATGGTTTGGTAATCAGCCCAAAAGATTCTGGAAAATATGATGAGTCGGTGACATCAACCACGTATTCTTTAACTATTAAAAACACTAGCAGGGCGGATGGAGGTTTTTACCGGTGTAGTGTTGGATTTGATCTATCAGAAAGCAAATACCTTGCAACTGAATGTAAGTATGCAATAATGTCCCAGATTTAATTTAAACATGCTCTAATAGTTTATACATGTACGTACATATAAGGTTATGGACCTGACACGGTGCTAGTTATGTGGAAAGAAGCATTAACATAGACTGTAGAAAAGGTTGATATAAAAATTGAACAGGAAAATTAGCATGCGGGGGCGGCAGTCAACCGAAAACACACACAGAAACAAAGAACAACTTTAAAGATGAATGAATGGCAAGATAAGACATCACAAACACAAAAGGGTTGACAACAGGGCTACCGCCTTGGAACGGTCAGTGGCAAAAATGGTCGCTTCTAGGGTGCACCAAACATCACTCTTACCCTATTGTCATCCCAATAAACGGGACATTGTAAATAAAGATATCCCCGCCAGGTTATAATCTGTTTTTTTATATTATATATACATGATCATTTATGTGCTTTACTTATATTGCCTATTAATGCTGCCGCCTTGTTTGTTAGAGATTATAACCTGGCGGGTATATCTTTATTTACACAGTCCCGATTATTGGGATGACCATAGGGTAAGAGCGAGGTTTGGTGCACCCTAGAACCTGGTTTATACCCCCAGCGGCCTTTTTTTGTCACTAGCCGTTTCAAAGCGGTAGCCCTACTGTCAAACCTTTTGTGTTTGTGAAGTCTTATGTTTTCTTTTATTCATTAAAGTTGTCATTGAATGCTACTTTTCCTGTTCGATTTTTGTATTTACTTTAACAAGTATATTTGTTAAACAATGATTCTTTCACTACTCTCAATACAGTCACATCCGAAATACTGTTCATTCTAGTCTAATCTATGTTTTTATTGCACATTATGAATTTTACTGTTTACACTAGTTTAGCTTGTTAAGATTAACGTGTACACGTATACGTCTAAATGAAAAACAACTGATTTGATTTGTTTAAAACTTAAGCCTTTTATTCATCGTTATATATAGTTGTTGTTTCTTTGTTTGTTTGTGGTTGACTGTCGTCCTTTCCTGTTCGATTTTTATATCTACTTTTAAGCAAAAAAAAAAAATATTATGATAAACAGTAAATGCTTAGACCTTAAATAAAAGATTGTATATTATTTAGTGTCACTGATTGCAATAAATACTACGTTACTGTGTGTGCATGAGTAACTTCAATCAATAGTACAAGGACACATATATAAAAATATGCATAATGTTTTCTTCAGGTAAAGTCACTACTGTAAGTGTGAACATAAAAGCAAACAAGGGGCTGGTCATAACAGCAAACGGAATATACCCACAAGCTTCTACGTTCGTAGTTGAATTAACTGTGTCGGTGAGCAAGATTTTTCTTCTGAACTGATAACACCGTAAGTGATATTGCAGTAATATTACACAAACATATCCTACTACTCGTATTGCTATACTGGTGTGACCCGATAGCGTGTGGACCCTATGATACCATCTAGCTAAATCTTCAAGAGAATTTTAAAGGTCTTAAATCGTGGTGTGTGGCAGCCGTAAAAAGTTGCCACGACTACAAATCGGTAGTGTTATTACTTACTGGTCCTTTGAGATAATCAAGCCCAATCTTTGTGGCCTTAAAGTCGAATATCGCTAAAGCCGGTGCTAGGATGCGTGAGAGGTGTTGCACTTTACATTACCTCTCATTAACAGACTCAATAAAACCGAGTCTGCTACTTTTATCTCTTGTTTGTGTTTGTTGCTTTCAAGAGATCTAATTTTCAGTATGTATTATTGTTGTTTGTTTTGAATGCGTTATTTGACATGGCTGAGTTACGTGAATGCTACATTTCCTTCTGTACCTACTTGCTTTATCATGTTTATCAGATCAGCCCGAGAGCTTTAGCTCGAGGGCTGATATGGGTCGAGGGCCTGATATAGGGTGTGATATGAAAATACACATTGTTTATTCTATTTATCATATACTTTAGCAATGAGTTTGTTGAACTGTCAAATTCAACTAATTTACTACGCTTTTTTTCCAGGGAGAATACATTAATATTTCCATGTGTTCATGCAAGTCTGTCGCGTAAAATTGTGTAGATCTAAATGATATTTTTTTCCGAAAATTGATTTAAAATGAATGCGATTGACTTTGAAATTGTCTAATTCAGAAAATGAATGGTCACAAGTGGTTATTTTATCCACGGATGGTTCTATATAATTGAGTTTATTATAAAGTTGTTAAACTATATTTATGGTCCGTGTATTATGCCTTATTTATTTCTTTATTTTACTTTTATCTATCTATCAAAAGAAATATAAAAAGATCGGACAGGGAAAGTAGCATTCAAGGAGGACAGTCAACCACAAATTACAGAAACAAACACACAAACAGACAAACAAGAAGGCAAAAGCAATATTAAATGCAAACGACATCACAAACACAAAAGGGTTGACAATAGGGCTACCGCCTTGGAACGGTCAGTGGCAAAGTAGGTCACTGGGGGGTTTAAATCGGTTCTAGGGTGCACCAAACCTCGCACTTACCCTACTGTCATTCCATTAAAATAGGACAGTGTAAATAAAGAAATCCCCGCCATGTTCTAATCTCTAACCAACAAGGAAGCATCAATAGGCAATATAAGTAAAACACAAATATGCTCGTGTAAATATAATACAAAAACCATATAGCCTAGAAAGCCACAATGAAGGTACTCAATGACTTGGCAGAAGCCAGAGCAGTAAGAGAATAAACCATTAAGGGCACGACAAGAAAGATCATGGACAAACATCAAACGCCACCGTCCTAATGGGCTTTAGGTAGGCGTCATCACAGGGTCCACAGCCTGTCCGGTCATCGTACAATTAAAGAGGTTGCTCGGGGAACATCCCCATCCAAGTGGGGATAATTAACAATGTCAAAATTAAAATCATCTCTCTTGTCATAGATTTTGCTAATTATTTTACCATTTTCAATCGAGAGAACTAAATCAAGAAAAGAAGCGTTATTATCAGATATATTAGCTTTGTTAAGCTGAAGTTCTTTAGGATAAATATAATTAACCATAGTTGGAAAGAAAGGGTTGTCAATATTCAATATGTCATCCAGATACCTAGAGGTGTCATTAAAGGCTTCAATAACATCTGCCTGTGTATCTGGTGAAAGACTCAACATGAAATCCCTTTCATAGCAAAATAAGAACAAATCTGCGACAAGTGGTGCACAGTTCGTACCTATAGGGATACCAACAATTTGTCTATAAACGGTGGTTCCATACCTGACGAAAATATTATCTAATAGGAAGATGAGTGCTTCACAAACTTCATAGCAAGTCCACAGAGTATAATTGTCTAAACTACCGTAGGTAAAAAACGCTTTTATATTATTACTTGCCAAAATGTAGTATGTAGTGTTTTTTGAATAAGAGAAATTAAAACTTTTAACTTCTTGTCTTACTGCCGTTAAAGATCACGTTAAACTATATTGTGATAAAACTTATGAAAACTCTGGGATTAATTTATTTTGGTCTATAAAAAATTCAGGAGACGTTCTTGATAAAATTTTCAATAAAGGTCTAGTTTCATCAATAAGTACTTATGACTTCTCTACACTATATACAACCTTACCACATCATCTTATTAAAGACAAGCTAATTTCTCTTATTCAAAAAACATTCGCTAGAGAAAATACAACATTTTTGGCATGTAATAATATTAAAGCGTTTTTCACTAACGGCAGTTTAGACAATTATACTATGTGGACTTGCTATGAAGTTTGTGAAGCACTCAGCTGCCTATTAGATAATATTTTCGTCAGGTATGGTACCACCGTTTATAGACAAATTGTTGGTATCCCTATGGGTACGAACTGTGCACCAGTTGTCGCAGATTTGTTTTTATTTTGCTATGAAAGGGATTTCATGTTGGGTCTTTCACCAGATACCCAGGCAGATGTTAATGAAGCTTTTAATGACACCTCTCGGTATCTGGATGACATACTGAACATTGGCAACCCTTTCTTTCCAACTATGGTTCATAATATCTATCCTAAAGAACTTCGGCTTAATAAAGAAAATATATCTGATAATAACGCGTCTTTTCTTGATTTAGTTCTCTCGACTGAAAATGGTAAAATAATTAGCAAAATCTATGACAAGAGAGATGATTTTAATTTTGACATTGTTAATTATCCCCACTTGGATGGGGATGTTCCCCGAGCAACATCTTATGGGGTGTATATGTCTCAACTCATTCGTTTTTCTAGAGCTTGTACTCGAGTTGAGGACTTTAATATTCGTAATCTTTGTATAACTAAAAAGTTACTCAATCAGGGTTACCGTTACCATAAACTTCGTAAAACCTTCGCAAAATTGTATTATCGTAACCCTGATCTTCTTTCCAAATATAAATGTAATTTAAGGACTCTTCTGCGACAAGGACTATAACAACCTGACTTCTATGGTGATGTGATTCATAAACTTCGTAATATTCTTGGTCATGATCACTTTAATACTATCTTTGTTAAACTTGTTAAAACGTTTATCAAAAGAGGTTATGACCCTATCATTTTGCAACGTACTGCATGCTTGGTGGTGGACCCTTTTACAGTTCGCCACTATGCTTTCCTTTTTAATTGTACGTTGACCGGACAGGCTGTGGACCCTATGATGACGCCTACCTAAAGCCCATTGGGACGGTGGCGTTTGATGTTTGTCCATGTTCTTTCTTGTCGTGCCCTTAATGGTGTATTCTCTTACTGCTCTGGCTTCTGCCAAGTCATTGCGTACCTTCATTGTGACTTTCTAGGCTATTGTTTTTTTGTATTATATTTACACGAGCATATTTGTGTTTTACTTATATTGCCTATTGATGCTGCCTTGTTGGTTAGAGTTTAGATCATGGCGGGGATTTCTTTATTTACACTGTCCTGTTTTAATGGGATGACAGTAGGGTAAGTGTGAGGTTTGGTGCACCCTAAAACCGGTTTAAACCCCCAGTGGACTACTTTGCCACTGACCGTTCTAAGGCGGTAGCCCTATTGTCAACCCTTTTGTGTTTGTGATGTCGTTTGCATTTTTTTTATTAATTTTGCCTTTTCGTTTGTCTGTTTGCGTGTTTGTTTTTGTGTTTTGTGGTTGACTGTCGTCCTTGAATGCTGCTTTCCCTGTCCGTTATTTTTATCCTTATTTATTAGCTTGTCTTTAATCAGGTGATGTGGTAAGGTTGTATATAGTGTAAAGTCATAAGTGCTTATTGATGAAACTTGACCTTTATTGAAAATTTTAGCAAGAACGTCTCCTGAATTTTTCATAGACCAAAATAAATTAATCCCAGAGTTTTCATAAGTTTTATCACAATATAGTTTAACGTGATCTTTAACGGCAGTAAGACAAGAAGTTAAAAGTTTGGAGATGGTTGTTGTGGTGCAGGCACTAGAATTCGAAATAAAGCGAGCCTTATATGGATTTTTATGTAATTTAGGAATCCAGTACATAGTAGTCAGTTTATTTTGCTGATCGTTTACACCAGCCTTGAAAGTAGTGCACCGAGTGATATGTGCGGAAACAACATCATCCTCAGTAGAATTAACTGGAGTATACGAATTGGTGCTGCCGAGTTCCAGAGATAAAACATTGACGTAATCGAGGCGTCAAACAATAATTACATTATTAGCAGCTTTATCTGCAGGAATTAAAACAAATTTATTATGAAATTCCTGAATTTCCGATTTTAAATTACGAAAGGAAAACCTAGGTCACGGAGGAAGTAAAGAGGGGTTAGCATTGATACTAAAATCTTCAATGGAGTGGGCGATCTGGGCACGACAGGCATTAAAATCAATAGTTGAAGGTAATCTATATTTAGGACCTTTCGAAAACAAATGCCGAATACGTTTATCAATAATATCAAAATTACCAGTGATGACCTGCTGGAGCATAGCAAAATGTTGATGTGTTGCATTCACATTCCTTAAGGAGCATTATGTACTATATCAAGGTCAGAAACTATATTGTTGTAGTTGAAAAAAATAATTATAATAGGTTTTTTGATAAATATAACAAATTACAGGACTTTCGGAATTTTTGAAATATTTTGGGATAGAATGAACTACATGAGTATCTCGAAAAATACTAGGCATGTCAATGAAATCAATACCTTTATTAATATATAGTAGTTTTAGAAAATACCTGACGTGATCAGACTCCTTGTCAATATGGGATCGGAGAACATGTTGTGTATATCTTTGAACTATGGAAGCAGTGTTATACAAGGGATCTGTACGAATGAAAATTGTGTCGGCTTCCTCGTCGATCGACTTTAGTGAAGAAATGGACAAAGAGGTAAGCCGTGAAAGCATAGAGTGCTTTACAGACTGTTTAAAAATAGTATGTAAACCAGCGACAGAAATAATTACACGCGATTTACGTTTTATTTTACCATTACGCCTAAGACCATGAGCCCTAGATTTACGCTTTCGAATAGAAAATATAAAAAAAATGTCAATATTAGGATATTTAGAAATATTTCATTCTTGATAAATATTGTCATTAAGGCCGAGTAGATAAGGTCATTTCCGTAGAGTTATGGTCAAAGATGACAGCTCAAGTACATAAGATGTATCGCCAATAATCTGGCGGGAAAACAGGATGACAAACAGACGACAAACGAAAGAATCATAAAGAACATTCGGTTATTTCCGTGATATGACATTTTTTAACCCTTTATTTCATGCGTGCAATAAAGCTTTATTGCCTGGCTTTATGGATATGACTAGCTAGGTCTATGTCGTATCGTATATTCAAAAACAACGTATTTATAGTGAAGTATGCGATAAACGGATATATTTATGTTATGTTTGTTATATATACTAGTGCATCTACTTTATAAGTTTTTTGACTGGTACTATTACTACTACTACCTACTTGTTTTATTGTGGTTACTATTACCACCAACTAGTTCTAATACTGATACCGTTACATCTTCTACTATCCTGACCGGAGGCCTGAATTTCTCCTTTGCTTTTGCGGTGAATTTCACCTACAACGTAGATGTAAAAGCCGAACAGGGCAAGACATGTAGCATTCGCGGAGAATGTTCTTTATAAAGTTATCAAAAAGAGATATGCCGGGTCATACATTTCAAACTTCTGTCGTGATCTGACCTCCAGGCAACAACGTCATGAGATATTTAGTTTTCTGGAATGTATGAACTTCACAATCTACAGTTACTGAATATTTGAATTATTGCTTTCACCTAAATAGCATGCTGACGTTGGATCGACGTTGGCAATAAGGCGTAACGTTGCGGTCGGACATTAGACGTTGTTGCGCCGTCGATAAAACGTTGGCAAACAGTTCGGCGTAAGACTGCGGTCTCACACAAACCGCAAACGTTGGAACGACGTCTATACAACGTTGGAAAAGCTGTTAAAACCGACGAAATGCAACCAAGCTAAAATGTTAACGTCGTACCAACGTTGGTCCAACGTCTGTTTTAACGTTAGGCTAACGTTGTACAACAACATTGGCCCAACGTAGTATTGTCAAGCATCCCCAAGGATGTCACGACGGTTGCCTACAAAGTTGGGACATAGTTGGCCAACGTTGGACCAACGTTGAGACATCGTTGTGCCAACGTTGGGCCATCGTTTCAACGTTGGACTAACGTTGTACAACAACGTTGGGTTAACACTGTAGGTTGCAGAAAACTAAATACTTTCTCATAGTCCTCCTGTGGCACCTGTCAGCTAATATCTCAATAATTATACACCTGGCTTAAGCCCCCCCCTTTTGTTGTGTACGATTCAGTATAGAAGTGAAAGTTCACACAGGTCAGCAGATATAACTTTGAAATATTCAATATGCATTTTCAGGAAGGATAAACTATACGTAAAATAATCCCCATCAGCTAGGATCATTAAATTAAACGAAAACATTTTTTTTCATGTTTTTGAAAATTTAACATTCATTGAAATTGCATGTCAATATTCAGTGCGGATTCAATAGTGTTTGTAAACACAGACATGTGCAGAGAGGTCGAGCTGGAAATTTTGTCTTGTTCACACTTTCAAAGGCTTTGTGATGGAAATATCTATGAAATAAGGTAATTTAAAGAAAATATGGTGTATAATTCTTGAGATATTAGCTGACAGGTGCCACAGTAGGTCTATGGGAAAGAATTTAGTTTTCTGCAACCTGTAGACAACGTCGATGCAATGTCGAAAATAAGACGTCGGTGCAACGTCGGGTTACGACATAATTGGACATAAAGGGACGTAATTATATTTTTATATAAACATACATTCCCTTGTTGATGACTTTAATTTTATTCTTTACAATGTATTTTAACTCTTTTATTATATATAAATAAATAATTCAACTAATAGCTATATAAACATACTGAATATATCAATATAAAGAAACCAGTTTTAAAGTTATAATAAATTTATACAAATATCACGATATGTCAATGCCTATAATCGTCGGGTAGGACGCCTGTCGTAGGTGGAGGGACTATAATCCTTAGAAATACACACACACTGATCACTAAAAAAATTCTTTATAAAGCAGAACAAGTTCGCTATATTTCCACCATACAGCAACTGTTCATCCTTAGAAGTTGGACAACATCATGTCGATGCATGAGAAAGAAATTAAATTAAAATATAAAAATGTTGTATATACTTTTGAGGACTGGAAAAGATAACGTTGGGCGACGTTGTTGTACAACGTTAATCCCACGTTGTAACGTTGGCCCAACGTTGTAGACAACGTCGCTGCATCGTTGGGGCAGCTGGACAAACTTACGTTGGGCCGACGTCTATGGGAAGCCATAACCGTCAAAATGTGGATATTTACAAACCATTCAATGACAGGCCATTTAATTCAACATGAAGTCATTTGATGACGTACATATTGATTCGATGAGACGTGTAAACTCGGTTCATTCGTTAAAACGTGAATTGATACGGTTCAAAGTGAAATGATACAGTGTACAATTTCAAACCATACGACGCAAAGTCATTTGATGACGTACATATTGATTCGATGCGACGTGTAAACTCGGTTCATTCGTTACAAAGTGAATTGATACGGTTCGAAGTTAAATGATACGATGTACAATTTCAAACCATACGACGCAAAGTCATTTGATGACGTACATATTGATTCGATGCGACGTATAAACTCGGTTCATTCGTTACAAAGTGAATTAATACGGTTCGAAGTGACATGATACGGTATAAACTCGGTTCATTCTTTACAAAGTGAATTGATACGGTTCAAAGTGAAATGATATGGTGTACGATTTCAAAACGTACGACGCAAAGTCATTTGATGACGTACATATTGATTCGATGCGACGTGTAAACTCGGTTCATTCGTTACAAAGTGAATTGATACGGTTCGAAGTGAAATGATACGGTGTAAAATGTCAAACCATACGACGCAAAGTCATTTGATGACGTACATATTGATTCGATGCGACGTGTAAACTCGGTTCATTCGTTACTAAGTGAACTGATACGGTTCGAAGTGAAATGATCGGGCGAAAACACAGTCGGTGCGATGCAAACGCAATCCGTTCGACACAAACTGATTTCATTACGTGCAAAGTGAAACGGTGCGACATCTGGCTGCGATATTTGCCACATATCACTTGCAGGGTTATTTCCCCTACATATCATATATATTATGATAAATCAAAGTACTAAAAGCAAAGTACTAAAAGTACTGAGAATGAAATGTTTGATAGGAAAGAATGTATGAATATTTGCACGATCAAATATCCATAAATTTTCCATAGTTTTAGCCAACTTAGCGATCTTTGGCGACCTACCAAAATCTTCGAGGGTCAATCCATTCCAAATATATTGTGATCAATTGTCATTCAACTGTTTCAAATCTAGACTAGAACATTATTTTATGAAATTGCAGATGGATAGACAGATTTGTGATTTGTGTTCATGGCCATAACCTCCATGTCTAAAATTATGTCATGTACAGAGTGGCGTGTATTAAGTAGGCTTCCGGGAACAAGATGCACAAGAGTGCCTGTATCACTCTACTGGCTTGAATAGTCTAAGGCCGGAAAACAGTTTTTGTCTCGCCTATTCGAGAAAAAAAAAGAGACATAGGTATTGCTTATCCGGCGGCGGCGGCGGCGGCGGCGGCGGCGGAGGCGTCAACATTCAAGTTTTGCGTTTAGGTCATTTTCTCACAAACTGTATGCACTAGACCTTTCAAACTTTGCTTATATTTGTATCTTGAGTGTTACATTGCAACGTGACAAAGCAAATGTGGATGTGACCTTCACCATCCAAGCAAAGGGCAGATACATTTACATCACTCTCTCATGAACTATAATTATGCACTATATGTTTTAAACCTAATTTATAGCTTAATCTTTGGAAGAAAACATATTCTATTTTGACATAGTTGTGTCTTGGGTAGTGCATCTTTTTGGATGCATGGATTTCATCTATAACCTTGACCTACTTTCTGGAGCTGATGATATTTAGCTCTACTGGCCAAGGGCCTTCATTTTTCATCCGATCTTTACAAAACTTTAACATATTGTCAATATAAATGAAAGCTCGCACAAGTTCGAAAACCAGCCAGATCAGACTAGTAACAGCGGAGTTATTGCCCTTGATTTAGTTAAAAAATGCTATATTTTGCCTCGTTAATACGACAGGGCTTTCATTTTTCATCTGATCTTTACCAAACTTTACCAGATGTTTTGCCTTTTTTTTTATAATTAGTATATTTTTTTTTATTATTTGTACATTGTTTTTGTTTAAATTTGTTTTAAATATATATAAATTTATATTTTTTTATTTTATTTTTTTTGATTATTTTTATATTTTTATTTATTTTTTTTATATTTTTTTGTATTTGATATATTCATTGATTTATTGTTTTAAATGTTTTTGTTTTTTTGTTTTTTTTATTTCAGTTTTTTTTCGGTTCGTTGATTTTTGATGGAGTTACGGCCCCTTGACATGATTGCTTTTAAATTTCTTGTCGGCTCTACTCCTCCTAAAGCCTTGTTGGATTTCGACGAAACTTGACAGGAAGCATCGGTAATATGTCTAGTTGTGCATATCACGCTTTTTCCCAGTTCGCTGATTTATGACGGAGTTATGGCACTTTCACATTTAAATTTAATGTCGGCGCTACTCCTCCTAAACTTTCTACAAAATTTGGCAGGAAGCCTCAGTATGATGTCTGGTTGTGCAAATCGCGGTATATCAATTAAATCTCGGACAAGTTCGAAAACCAGCTAGATCTTGTTAGTAACGACAGGTTATGGCCCTTGACTTGTTGAAAAATGCTATATTGTATTTCCTTTGTTAAATCTGTAGTTACTTCATTTATTATCTGATCTTTACCTTATTTGTTTAGAATGTTAATATAACCCCGTCCCCCACCACCCCGCCCCATTTTTATAAGATTTCATTCATAGAAGTGGGACAAATTAAAAACTACCCATGCCAGACTAGACACAGCAGACTTATTTCCCATGATTACCAGGTGAGCGATCTAAGGCCATCCTATCCCTATTGTTTTTGCAATGCTTGGAAAAAAATACTGATGGGAATTTTATGTCGACAACCCTTGATGTAAGAGCCATTTTAGCCAGTAGAACATCCACAGGCCCTCTTGGGCCTCTTGTTTTTAATAGAATGGCATTTTACTTTTACTTGGTGGAAAGAAGAATTGAAATTGACTATAAATAAATAGAAGGGTAAAAGTGACCATAATTTTGATAAACAGCAACAACAAGAAACAGAACAGAAACTAGCTGGACGAAGTAGGTTAAAATGCTGCAGCCATGTGCAGTTTCAAACGGTGTCCGGTTGGGGCCAGATACAATGTCGCATTGTCGTGGGCAATAATGCGACACCCGACAATGCGACATCGCGACATTGCGATATGACAATGCGACATTGCGATACGACAACTCGACATTGAGATACGACAACGCTACATTTCAATACGACATACGGACATAATTGTCGCGATGTCATATTGCAATGTCGCGACAACGCAATGAAATGTCACGACATCGCAACAACTAGGTAGCGATATCATATTGCCATGTCGCGACAACGCAATGCAATGTCACGACAACGCTACATTGCAATACGACATCGCGACATAATTGTATTGAAATGTCGCGTTGTCGTGACATTGCATTCCGTTGTCGCGACATTGCAATATGACATCGCGATAATTATGTCGCGATGTCGTATTGCAATGTAGCGTTGTCGTATCGCAATGTCGCATTGGCATATCGCAATGTCGCATTGTCGGGTGTCGCATTGTTGCCCACGACAATGCGACATTGTATCTGGCCCCAGCCGGACACCGTTTGAAACAGCACATGGGTGCAGCATTTTAACCTACTTCGTCCAGCTAGGTTATGTTCTGTTTCTTCTTCTTGTTGTTTATTTATCAATATTATGGTCACTTTTACCCGTGTATTTACTTATAGCAGGGCTTTATTTGACATCAGCCCAGCTTTTAGTCAATTTCAATTCTTCTTTCAACCAATACATTTGTATTTTAGTTTTTTAGTAAATACTACAGTAAAGTTTCTTTTCAATGTGTGGGACAGATATAGGGAAGTTGAATCAACGGGTAGTGCCTCTTGTTAAGTTATTTGTCCCTGCAGCAGAAGACGTTTTCTAGGTTACGCCACTGAACTTTGACAAGTTCAAAACCAGTTGCATCTGACTAGACACATCAGATCAAGTTATAGCCTTTGATTAAAAGAAAACTGTTATTCGGTAGGCCTTAGACTATTCAAGCCAGTAGAGTGATACATGCCCTCTTGTGCATCTTGTTCCCGGAAGACTACTTAATACACGCCACTCTGTAAATGACATAATTTTAGACATGGAGGTCATCTTGGGTGACAATTTGGCCATAAAACACAAATCTGTCTATCCATCAGCAATTCCTTAAAAAAAATATTCTAGTCTAGATTTGAAACAGTTGAATGACAATTGATCACAATATAATTGGAATGGATTGACCCTCTAAGATTTTGGTAGGTCGCCAAAGATCGCCAAGTTGGCTAAAACTATGTAAAGTTTATGGAAATTTGATCGTGCAAATATCCATACAGTCTTTCCTATCAAACCTTGCATTCGCAGTAATTTAAGTACTTTGATTTATCATATATTATGTAGGGGAAATAACCCTGCAAGTGATGTGGCAAATATCGCCGCCAGATGTCGCACCGTTTCACTTTGCACGTAATGAAATCAGTTTCTGTCGAACGGATTGCGTTTGCATCGCACCGACTGTGTTTTCGCACGATCATTTCACTTCGAACCGTATCAGTTCACTTTGTAACGAATGAACCAAGTTTACACGTCGCATCGAATCAATATGTACGTCATCAAATGACTTTGCGTCGTATGGTTTGAAATTTTACATCGTATCATTTCACTTCGAACCGTATCAATTCACTTTGTAACGAATGAACCGAGTTTACACGTCGCATCGAATCAATATGTACGTCATCAAATGACTTTGCGTCGTATGGTTTGAAATTGTACACCGTATCATTTCACTTTGAACCGTATCAATTCACTTTGTAACGAATGAACCGAGTTTACACGTCGCATCGAATCAATATGTACGTCATCAAATGACTTTGCGTCGTATGGTTTGAAATTGTACACCGTATCATTTCACTTTGAACCGTATCAATTCACTTTTTAACGAATGAACCGAGTTTACACGTCGCATCGAATCAATATGTACGTCATCAAATGACTTCATGTTGAATTAAATGGCCTGTCATTGAATGGTTTGTAAATATCCACATTTTGACGGTTATGGCTTCCCATAGACGTCGATGTACAACGTTGGACCAACGTTGCAGCTGACGTCGAGCCAACGTTGGTACAACGTTAGCATGCTAGCTGGGTGCATTTGTCAAGCAATTTCTCTTTTTCATTAATTACATTTACCATGTGTACCAATCATGACTAACTCTGATTTTTTTCTTGAAACTAGCACCGGTTAAGCAGTATTTTACTTTAAAACCACACATATTGGACTTGATGATCCCAAAGGACTAGTAAGTAATAGCAATGATGATTTGTTGTCGGAGCGGCATTTTACACCCGCCACACAGCACTATTAAAAATCCCTTGGAAAAAGTAGATCGAACAGGAAAAGTAGTATCCAGGGACGACAGTCAACCACAAACACACTCAGAAACAAAAAACAACTTGAAAATTGAATAAAATGCAAAATAAAATCAATCACAAACACAAAAGAGTTGAAAATAGGGCTACTGTCTTAGAACGGTCAGTGGAAAACAAATGGGTCGCTGGGAATTTAAACCAGGTTCAAGGGTGCACCAAACCTCAATCTTACCCTATTGTCATCCCAATAAACGGGACAGATATCCCCGCCAGGTCATAATGATTTATCTCTAACAAACACGGCAGCATTAATATGCAATATAAGTATAACACAAAAATTATCATGTAAATATGAATATAAAAACACAAAAGCCTAGAAAGCCACAAAGTAAGTACTCAAGGACTTGGCAGAAACCAGAGCAACAAGAGAATAAACCGTTAAGGGTACGACAAGACAAGATTAAAGACAAACATCAAACGCTACCGTCCTATAAGTATTTAAGCAACAAATACAAGAAAAATAATAGAAATAAGTAGCACACTCGGTTGGATTGTTTATGAGAGGTAATATATATTGCAACGCCTCTCACACCCATCAGCTCCGGCTTAAGCGATATTTTACTTTAAAGACACACATATTAGACTTGATGATCCCAAAGGACTTGTAAGTAATAACACTAATGCTTTGTAGTCGGTGCGATTTTTCACAGCCACCATACAGCACTAAACAAACGCTATACTGTAAACTGTATGGAAGTGGTGCCTTTCTGTCTCGTAACCTTTAGACATGTTGGGGTTCAAGACACCACTGAGGAACATTCCGCTTGTGTAAGTAATAAGAACGACTCTGGATAACCCTTATCTTCTCATTTCTGCGAGAGGCTTTGTTTGATTAACTTAATGTGTCTATGATCCGTTGTACAATTCAGATCCATATTGATGCAAGATAATGCAATGTACTTTAACAGGGGTCATCACCAACGACATATCAAGGGAGGTATACGTGCAAAGTAAGTCCTACATCATACACGTATAGTTGTGAATGGATATCCTTAACCTCATTAGCGGAAGGAAACTACACGTACCGTGCTTCCGTGACAACAATAACACAGGCCGTTGTAATCGGAACATTCCGAATCAGTAAGTTCAACATATAAGTACTATTTGAAAACATTCCGATTCTTTAATACGTTTTATGGTTTTATATTCATACATACATGCTCACATCTCTGTTGTATCGCCTATAATTGCTCTATATAATTAGACCAGATAATTGAGTAAATGTAGTGTGCGCTACTACTGCTATGATAATCATGATAATAGCACTACAGGTATGCACTAGGCAGCAACTACAGGCGATGCAACATCGATGTGATTATGTATGTACGATTCCTTTACTTATTAACACTGTCTCGTTGTATTGGACAGACACTTTAATAAAGTAAATGATAAAGTAAAATGTAATTAGGTTTTTAAATCTTGACTAAAACAGATACTCGTTTGGAAAATATGCAAAATAGTACTAGATTATTTCACTTTTTATTTACTCGGTTTATCAACCCATTTTAGGGGAACCATCAATGATATCACTGATTCCGCCTACAACTGCCTATATCCAAGAAGAAGGTCATGCAATAAACAACATATCCTGCATATCAGACTGTGATCCCGAATGCAATTACACATGGACCAAAGTGGATCAGCTCACACTAGTCAGTGTGGAAGCGGTCCTATCATTAGGAACACTTAATAGGTCTCAGACTGGAGAATATTCCTGCTTGGCGGAAAACATACTTGGTTCATCGACAAAGCAATTCACGTTGGATGTTATATGTAAGTCATTTTTATTAGTTTAACAATATAGGTCCGTTACATCGTTTCACGTTTGATTTAATTTGAAGAGGCTTGCCAGATGTTTTCAACATTAATATTGTCCAGACGTTGACAATGTGTTTGGCATGGGAAGAAAACATGTTCTGCCAAATGAAAGTTTTTATTACGTGTAGTTTACTTATATTTATGACGTTTAGTTTACTTACTTATTTTGATTGGTTATGATATCATAAACAGGATTTAGTGAATACAGCGATTACTTTATTTAATTAATTTTAACAGATGGCCCTGAGTTCCTGATCAAGACTCCTTCAGAATCACTCTATATTCGCAATGAGGGAACAAGTTTACCAGTTATAACATGTTCTGCTAAATGCAACAAGCCATGTGCATATATATGGACGAAGGAAAAAAAAGAAGAGATACTGAGTGGTAATGGCAGTATATTGCTCAGTAATCTGCACAGGGACGATGCGGGACTATACACGTGTACAGCTTCAAATCCAGCAAGGAAGACACACCTCACTCTGACCGCAAGTGTAGGGTTGTATGTCAGATGTAAGACTTCAGATTATCAGTTAAGAACAAAACATGATTGATTCGTTTAACAGAAACAATATGCCTTCACGCTTGAACGTAAAAGATATAATAGCATTTCATTAATTTCATTGATAAAATACAATATTTCTGTTCTATATCTCGTTGTCGACTATTATTTGTGTACACGTATAAAGTATTGATATATGTAGTTTATTATGTATGTAAAATGTATTTATCTATTTATTATTTTAGATGGACCAGATACTGTCACACTTAACACAGAACATAATGTAATCCTGATAGAAGGACAAAACGTCAGGAATATAACGTGTTCCTCCGAATGTTACCCTTCATGTTCATATACATGGCTAAACATGACCGACAACGCTGCCGTAGGATTGAATGGAGTTCTTACTTTTGGTATTGCTGAAAGTGTTTACCAAGGGGAGTATAGGTGTACAGCCATAAACACATCTCCGGTATACAAGAAAAGTATATACACTACCCTAAATATACTTGTACAACGTAAGTTTAGTTTATTTTTTTCCGAAGTAATGATATATCAACAAGAACTAGAACTGCATTTATATCATATCACCATAGTAACTAATTCCTTGCAGCAAACTGTCCAACCATCACAAAATAGTAAGCACAGTTGGTATCGTTAGTGCCATTGAAGTGTTCCACCAGTGAACAAACAGTCATTACTTCAAGATTAAAATGTGCAGACCGAGTATGATGTTGTGGTGTGATCTGTTTACATTTACAGGATCTGTGTGCGTCATACTACGTAATTCGTCCGATGGCTTTACAATGATGTAGGCAGTGTTATAAATTGCAAATAGCTACCCGATGTTTTGCCTCGAACTTTGTTTCAGCCCCTGAATCTGTACCGGGACAAACAGCCGAGAACATTCCTGCTGCAATTGGAGGAACTATGGGAGCTGTCGTTGTAGTGGTCATCGGTGTTGCAATCCTTTTCATTTCTAGGAGAAGACGAAAGGAAAATTCCCCAACAAGTAATTAATCCATTCATTCTCATGCACATCTTGCATCAAGCTCGTCTTAAATTCTTGCGGAATGTCGGTGGTTCTACCCAGATGCCCGCCCGTACACGATAATTGCCCGGAGGGGCTCCTGGGGTCTTCCTCCACAAATGGAAGCTGGAAAGTTGCCTTATGACCTTAGCTGTTGGTGCAACTATAAAATCCATTTCAATTCACCTTCGTCTTAAATTGCAGCTTACTTGTTTTGAACAATACAAAGTACATGTTACCATATTCATTTTTGTAACATCGTATAATCAAAAAATGTTATGTTTATTTGACGTTTCGTTTAGATTATTATAATAATATGTACACTGTATACGTAAAATGCAGCATAAACTACGGAAAAAAACATTCATCAGTACACAACGAAAGCATGGACAGACTCATTGATCATAAGAGTATTTAAAATTCATTCAGGCTGAAGTCATGGGAAATATATACTTCAAATTGCGATTATATTTCAAACTGCAGGTGCAATCTACTATAACACACAAAGGATGGACACCGCGAGGTATGTTTTTCATGTCATGGACTTCATACAATCACTGATAATTAGCTTAGCTCTCCTCTCTACCTGTCAATAATACATTGCAGACTAATGCCTCTTTCATAACATGCTGGTCAGTTCCTTTCTTTAGCTTGTGTAGTAAACATCATTTAACATAACTCCGTGTCTCTCGTTCTTACTAGTATAAACGCCTACTCATTAATAATATATATCAGAAGATATCACACTTCATGTTTAAAAAAATTAATGACTGTTAAGGGCGTTAAATACTTAAATACTCATAGTAAAGTACGTCGACCAGTATACTCCTTACTGGGTGTAAGCGATCCGTTTCAGTTTCCACTTGAACTTTGGAGTAAGCACTATAATCAATTATGTATCCTTGAACTACTTTTGTTTCCGAAAAGTTAGCAGACAAATTTTAATACTGAAATCATTAACAATTGCCAACTGGTATAATCACAAGATGATATGTAGTTTTGTTCTAGCATAATTAAAATCAAAAATGTTCTTTATAGCAGAGGTGTATTAAAATTTCTCGATTTCTACCTCTAGATTAAAAATGGAGAAATAAGCAAAATGTATGACAATATTTATTTTTAAATTTCGATATCGTTAATTATCCCTACTTTGACGGGGATGTTCGCAGGGCTACATCTTATGTTTTTTTTTATTTATTTATTATTATTATTTCTAGAGATTATCAGAGTAAACAAATGCCAAATTGTCGGAAACAATCAGATTTATTTCCATAGAAGTTTTGTATAATATTTGTTAAAACATGTTGCCTTATAGAAGGCTCGAAACCTGGTCCTTCTGTTCAGTAGACACATAGTAGGCGCAGTTGGTTTGTTGCGTTATTAAATAGTATATGACAAATACCACAATCTGCAATCTGATCGGTTCCGATAATTTGGCATGTGAGTGTTCAATTTGCCATTTTAGCGAAGCTCAAACAGAAGGTGGAAACTCAATCGGGATGTATGAAGAAATTGAAGACTCACAGCATAAAGAAGGTAAAATTAGTAAAATTAATTAAGACTGTCAATCAGCATACATTTGTTTTTATTCTGCTATCGATCAAATAACTGATCGCTCTCGATCAAATAACTGATCGAACATCAGTAAAAGTGATATTCAAATATTTTTGAAACGTGTGCTCAAATTGTTTTGAATTTTAATATTTATCCCAACTTTAGGTACATACTTTTAATCTACATATATATAATACACAGGTAAAGGCTCTGAAGAGTATGTGAACATCCGTACAGACAAACAGTAAGTATATACTATATCAGGTAAGTCCAAACACAAGCAAGGTTTTGCGCATTTGTTAAATAGCTGCTTACACGAAGACATATTTACACGGCGTAGTGACGAGTAACAAGAACTTATTCGTTCCATGATCGGGATGTTTTATGTATCCTGCGAAAACTTAAATAATAAAGGGCTTGCGACAGAAAAAAAAACAATCCAGTCGTCGTGTAAAAAAAATAATGCCTTTGTAAAATAAAAAAAATAACAAACCTGCTCTGTCGCAAGCCTTCATAGGACTGTCGAAAGATTAACGTTTTAAAGCTTTAACATACAAAAGAAAAGCACGAAAGATCGATTAATACTCGTTTAACAATTTGATATGCGAGGTATTGCGTTCATTTCACATATTTATTGTCGTTTTATAAGGTGATCTTCTGAAAAATGAAAGTTGGCAAAGTCGATGGGGACCCCATCACAAATGTCCGCCCTTCTTATGAGTTGTGTGTTTGTCAGCACATCTTAGGCCATATATGACGGTCGATTTTTTTTGCGGTAGACGCAGATTTTAAATTGGGGTTCCGGGTGTCTGACCATAGAAGCGGTTTCAAACTGTCTCGTGGTAGTGACATGCCCAGTTAGTACACTAGCCACGGATTTTTTTCACATCCCCAGCGTTTTTTTTCCGTTTGCTACTGATTTGTTGCATATTATGTTTTGGTCGTAAACTGTGTATTGACCACTCTACCCAATTGCTATATATAATTAACCAGTTCCTATATAGAATATATATAGTATACAGTAGTGGGTTTATATATACGTTAAAACGTATCTTGTGTAATATTTTATAATAGTATGAGGTTATGCACACGCCTTCTGTAGTGCTGTTTCTTTTAAAAATAAAAAACAAGCAAAATACCTAGAGGTATTTAAGAGACGTGTGTATTATGTGTCTTGTATGATTTCACTCGGGAATACAATATCCCGATTTGCAATAGCGCTTTCGACCTAAAAAGGTCTTCTTCAGTTGCAATTAAATCCTAAATTATTTGTACTATCAATGACAATATGTTTATTGTCTTAGTATGTTGTGTAGGAGAATCCCTTATTTTGAATATTTCAAAATATATCGGACCGTCTAGTTCACAATTGGCACTCGCTGTGTTACTGGTATATAGGGATATCACCTATTCTCGGCAGTTATTACGGTATATTCCGTAATCTGCCAAGTTTATATAGTACCTTTAGCAGTGAGATATACCCTTTGGCATGTATTTCATTATATCGTGCATTACTACTTATCTATGTAGCGTGTACGATCGTGTGTTACACTGTAAGGTCGTGTATGCACTGACGTGCAAACTGATATCCCGTTCTGAGGAGATTCGATGTCTATAGTACGGATCTCCAAATACTCAGCTAGCGATTTACGTTAGTAAAGTAAGACAAGCTATATGTGTCTTATATATTGTCTATTTCTTTTGGTGTCTCCACTTTTTGTATAGATGAGTATAATTTAAGTATACAGGGCTAAGACTAGATCGGGTTGATACCGTCTATATTGTCTTACAGTTAATGTTTATGAGTGTATGTATTGGAGAATACACTCAAAGGCATTCTACGAATTGAATCGGGGTTTTAAGGCGCACCAACACATGAAAAGGTTATATGGCGCCTAAAAGGCATGAACATGCCAGGCTCATCTTCCATGTACATCGAGATAAAATATGGAAAATGGGCCTAGAACCTTCCCACCCTGAACTGCAGAGTTGCTGCAAATTCTATCGTAGAAACTCCATTTACGCTGGAGCCACGTTATTGTTTTTCTGCCACTGCTCTTTTGATGCGAGCGAGATAGCACCTGAAACAATACAAGGATCATGATGAAGACCTTTAATGAACATGAACAAAAAATGATAAAATGAACATGAATTTGGGGGGATTCTACCCCTCTGCCTACCCCTCCAAAGGGATCTTCAGTGGCCGTATTATTTTCCCCGTGACCAAACGGGGCCCCCTGTAACCACACGGGGCGGCACTCTACGACGTGATGCCGTTAAGAGTCTGGTTGAGTCCAGAAATAAGATCAGATCGGGTTGATACCGTCTAGGTTGTCTTATTCAGCCTTCAATTTTGACCAAAGAGAATAGAGAGTATTCAGGGGTAAGACCAAATCGGGTTGATACCGTCTGTATTGTCTTACAGTTATATGTTTATGAGTGTATGTATTGAAGAATACACTCAAAGGCACTCTACGGCTTAATGCCGTTAAGAGTCTGGTTTAGTCCAGATATAAGATCAGATCGGGTTGATACCGTCTAGTTTGTCTTATAAAGCCTTCAATTTAACCAAAGAAAACAGACAAAGATCGAGTTATACAATATTTTATGAGCTGAAAATGTACGTGTAACTCAGTCGATGTATAGACAGCGACTGCAAGCTTGGTAAAATCTCTCCGTATATGAACTATTGTGCCGCATTCTGTATTAATTAGCTAGACGTGTGTCCAATTGAGTCTCTTTTGATGTCTATGAGCGAGCGTAACCGTATTAATCTGCTAACTCGACACATCAATTAAAGTTTTAAATGGGGGTTCCGGGTGTCTGACCATAGTAGCGGTTTCAAACTGTCTCGTGGTAGTGACATGCCCAGTTAGTACACTAGCCACGGGTTTTTGTTTCTTATCCCCAGCGTTTTTTTCCGTTTGCTACTGTTTTGTTGCATATTATATATTTTGGTCGTAAACTGTGTATTGACCAGTCTACCTAATTAATGTATATAATTAACCAGTTCCTATATAGAATATATATAGTATACAGTAGTGTGTTTATATATACGTTAATTTGTATAAACGTATCTTGTGTAATATTTGATAATATTATCATGATTATGAGGTAATACACACGCCTACTGTAGTGCTGTTTCTTTTAAAAAATAAACAAAAACAAGCAAAATACCTAGAGATATTTAGGAGACGTGTGTATTTTGTATCTTGTATGGTTTCACTTGGGAAGACAATATCCCGATTTGCAATAGCGCTTTCGACCTAAAAAGGTCTTCTTCAGTTGCAATGAAATCCTAAATTATTTGTATTATCAATGACAATATGTGTATTGTCTTAGTATATTGTGTAGGAGAATCCCTTATTTTGAATGTTTCAAAATATATGGGACCGTCTAGTTCACAATTAGCACTCGCTGTGGTACTGGTATATAGGGATATCACCTATTCTCGGCAGTTATTACGGTATATTCCGTAATCCGCCAAGTTTATATAGTACCTTTAGCAGTGAGATATACCCTTTGGCATGTATTTCGTAATATCGTGTATTACTACTTATCTATGTAGCGTGTACGATCGAGTGTTACACTGTAAGGTCGTGTAAGCACTGACATGCAACCTGATATCTCGTTCTGAGGGGATACGATGTCTATAGTACGGATCTCCAAATACTAAGCTAGCGATTTACGTTAGTAAAGTAAGGCACTCTATATGTGTCTTATATATTGTCTTTGTTTTTGGTGTCTACCAGTTTTGTATAGATGAGTATACTTTGAGTATTCAGGGGTAAGACCAGACCGGGTTGATACCATCTATATTGTCTTACAGTTAATGTTTATGAGTGATTGGAGAATACACTCAAAGGCACTCTACGGCGTGATGCCGTTAAGAGTCTGGTTGAGTCCAGAAATAAGATCAGATCGGGTTGATACCGTCTAGGTTGTCTTATTCAGCCTTCAATTTTGACCAAAGAAAAATAGAGAGTATTCAGGGGTAAGACCAGATCGGGTTAATACCGTCTGTATTGTCTTACAGTTATATGTTTATGAGTGTATGTATAGAAGAATATACTCAAAGGCACTCTCCGGCTTAATGCCGTTAAGATTCTGGTTACAGTACAGTACAGTACACTACAGTAGGCGTGTGTATTACCTCATAATGTTATCAAATATTACACAAGATACGTTTATACAATTTAACGTATATATAAATACCACTACTGTATACTATATATATTCTGTATAGGAACTGGTTAATTATATACAGCAATTGGGTAGACTGGTCAATACACAGTTTACGACCAAAATATATAATATGCAACAAAACAGTAGCAAACGGAAAAAACGCTGGGGATGTGAAAAAAACCGTGGCTAGTGTACTAACTGGGCATGTCACTACCACGAAACCGCTTCTATGGTCAGACACCCGGAACCCCAATTTAAAACATAGGTATATATATGCCTCTGTATAAAACACCAATGATTACACAGGTGCAAAAAGTATATGGTGCAGACATAACAACTACGGGGTTATAATAATTATAGATGTTCACGATATAACGACATATACGGAATAAACGCATAAATGAACTCACGCACATTCACACCATCTGTAGATATAAGCATACATGTGTGTATAATCCCAAATATAAATAAAAATAGACATAGAATGAGCTATAACACAAGACATGTTAAATAATTACGAAGTCATATGCTATCCTCATTAGGTATATTTGATTACATAGAATGAAATAACTGTTAAGACATGTTCAATAAGTATGCATGTTGTAAAAACGGATATTTAAATGCATACGAGCGATCACTGATTTAGCGATAAGTCAATATGAAAATCGTCATTATAGACGTAATGCACTTATCTCATAAATAGACATTCAAGAGTAAAGGTACGGTTAAAAAGTTGCAGTTAACATACTCGATATCAAACACATAAAAGTAAATTATGTTGGTTAAAATGCGAAGCTCGGAAAATAATAATATCTGGAATAGTAAGGTCATAGACGCATTATTCCGGTTCATGAGAAAAATAAGACAATTGACAAGATACGAAATAGTCATATATAAAATATAACATAGAAGAGATGATAGTATAATATAAGACACGTTGAAAATCTTATATACTATGTAAATTATTCAGTGTTGATTCTTTACTTTGTGTTGAACAAATAAGTACTTAAAACTGGACAATGTTTTTTCTAATTTTAATCCTATGACCGCCACTAATTGGATCAACATGTCCTAATGACGTTTGAATGGTCATGAGAATTTCGCACCTTCGGCGTTTAATTAATGTCTCGAGTGAGCAGAGTAATACGATTACGCTCGCTCATAGACATCAAAGGAGACTCAATTGGACACACGTCTAGCTAATTAATACAGAATGCGGCACAATAGTTTATATACAGGCAGATTTTACCAATCTAGCTGTCAAGTCCAGACTCTATTGTGCCCATCGCGTCAGGTATACCTTGACGTGTTCGTTGGCGGACGGACTATAAACCTTAGAACTACACACACACACCCAAGCTAGCTGTCGCTGTCTGTACATCGACTGAGTTACACGTACATTTTCCGATCTGAAAATATTGTATAACTCGATCTGTATCTGTTTTCTTTGGTTAAATTGAAGGCTTTATAAGACAAACTAGACGGTATCAACCCGATCTGATCTTATATCTGGCTTAAACCAGACTCTTAAAGGTATTAAGCCGGAGAGTGCCTTTGAGTGTATTCTTCTATACATACACTCATAAACATATAACTGTAAGACAATACAGACGGTATCAACCCGATCTGGTCTTACCCCTGAATACTCTCTAATTTTCTTCGGTCAAAATTGAAGGCTGAATAAGACAACCTAGACTGTATAAAAGGTTTATCAAAAGAGGTTATGACCCTATCATTTTGCAACGTACTCCATGCTTGGTGGTGGACCCTTTTACAGTTCGCCACTATGCTTTCCTCTTTAATTGTACGATGACCGGACAGGCTGTGGACCCTATGATGACGCCTACCTAAAGCCCATTGGGACGGTGGCGTTTGATGTTTGTCCATGATCTTTCTTGTCGTGCCCTTAATGGTGTATTCTCTTACTGCTCTGGCTTCTGCCAAGTCATTGAGTACCTTCATTGTGGCTTTCTAGGCTATTGTTTTTTTCTATTATATTTACACGAGCATATTTGTGTTTTACTTATATTGCCTATTGATGCTGCCTTGTTGGTTAGAGATTAGATCATGGCGGGGATTTCTTTATTTACACTGTCCTGTTTTAATGGGATGACAGTAGGGTAAGTGTGAGGTTTGGTGCACCCTAGAACCGGTTTAAACCCCCCAGTGGCCTACTTTGCCACTGACCGTTCCAAGGCGGTAGCCCTATTGTCAACCCTTTTGTGTTTGTGATGTCGTTTGTATTTTTTATTATTTTTGCCTTTTCGTTTGTCTGTTTGCGTGTTTGCTTTTGTGTTTTGTGGTTGACTGTCGTCCTTGAATGCTGCTTTCCCTGTCCGATATTTTTATCCTTCTGTATAAACCCGATCTGATCTTATTTCTGGACTCAACCACACTCTTAACGGCATCACGCTTTAGAGTGCCTTTGAGTGTATTCTCCAATACATACACTCATAAACATTAACTGTAAGACAATATAGACGGTATCAACCTGGTCTGGTCTTACCCCTGAATACTTAAAGTATACTCATCTATACAAAACGTGTAGACACCAAAAAAAATAGACAATATATGAATTGAATTGAATTGAATTGGGGTTTTAAGGCGCACCAACACATTACAGGTTATATGGCGCCTAACAGGCATGAACATGCCAGGCTCATCTTCCATGTACATCGAGATAAAATATGGGAAATGGGCCTAGAACCTTCTCACCCTGAACTGCAGAGTTGCTGCAAATTCTATCGTAAAAACTCCATTTACGCTGGAGCAACGTTTATTGTTTTTCTGCCACTGCTCTTAGTGATGTGAGCGAGATGGCACCTGAACCAATGCAGGGGTCATGATGAAGATCTTTAATGAGCATGAACAAAAAATGACAAAATGAATATGAATGGGGGGGGGGGGGGGGGGTCCTACCCCGCTGCATGTGACGGTGTGTTTGCAGTGGTTGTATTCTACCCCGGCAACCACACGGGGAAGACAATATATGACACATATAGATTGCCTTATCGCTAGCTGGGTATTTGGAGATCCGTACTATAGACATCGTATCCCCTCAGAACGAGATATCAGGTTGCATGTCAGTGCTTACATGACCTTACAGTGTAACACACGATCGTACACGCTACATAGATAAGTAGTAATACACGATATTACGAAATACATGCCAAAGGGTATATGTCACTGCTAAAGGTATTATATAAACTTGGCGGATTACGGAATATACCGTAATAACTGCCGAGAATAGGTGATATCCCTATATACCAGTACCACAGCGAGTGCTAACTGTGAACTAGACGGTCCCATATATTTTGAAACATTCAAAATAAGGGATTCTCCTACACAACATACTAAGACAATACACATATTGTCATTGATAATATAAATAATTTAGGATTTCATTGCAACTGAAGAAGACCTTTTTAGGTCGAACGCGCTATTGCAAATCGGGATATTGTCTTCCCGAGTGAAATCATACAAAATACATACGTCTCCTAAATGTCTCTAGGTATTTTGCTTGGTTTTGTTTATTTTTAAAAGAAACAGCACTACTGTAGGCGTGTGTATTACCTCATAATATTATCAAATATTACACAAGATACGTTTATACAAATTAACGTATATATAAACACACTACTGTATACTATATATATTCTATATAGGAACTGGTTAATTATATACAGCAATTGGGTAGACTGGTCAATACACAGTTTACGACCAAAATATATAATATGCATCAAAACAGTAGCAAACGGAAAAAAAAACCGTGGCTAGTGTACTAACTGGGCATGTCACTACCACGAGACAGTTTGAAACCGCTACTATGGTCAGACACCCGGAACCCCCATTTAAAACTTCCTATGAACACTTTCTTTACAACCACTGTGTCAAATACGAACACTCCCCTTGAACTGGCGTAGGAGTTTAGGTTACAAGTAAGCAAATTTCGATTTCAAAGAAACTGCATTAAGATTTTTGAAAACGGTGGCTGTAATGTTCAGTTTGGTGCATTTGGCCTTGAGGCTTCACACATACAAAACGGTTAGTGCCGGGGAAGGCAGGGTTCAAGCCTGCTGATTTCACTTGTTTTGTTTTTTTAATTTTCATTATTATGGTTTTCATTATTGCTAATGGTAAGGTAGCAACGTTCCGTTTCATTTTTCACTTTGATAACGCAATCTTATAATTACACACATAGTAACAGTGAACAATTTATATGTGTTGTAATGCACGCACTAACGCGCACGTATCCCTTACATGTGAACACTTGTATTTCTGACATTTCTGTGCTGATGTGTACTTCTAGCACGTCGTGTTACAAGGGTGAATTGTGATCAATATGTAAGGCATGTCAAGGTATTAGAACAGAAAAAGGCGAGGTAGCCTACATTGATTCAAAATGCTTAATAGGAAGGTAAATTGCTTGGTAAAAAACGGGAAGAATGTAGGAAAAAACGGTCGTGGCGTGTTTATGTCTCCGTGACAACATTAATTGTTTTCAATATGTATTAACACCCGTGACTAGAGGTCTCTTGGCAGCTATTTTACACTTGCGTAAAACCTTGCTTGTATATATAGTTACCACTTGTAAAAACAAACCATTAACCTCAATTATCGAGCTCTTATTTAAAACAAACCATTAACCTCAGTTAGTGAGGTGGCTTTCAGCTTGTTGACATGATAACTTCAGTTCTCTGTAACGTCTGTCCGAGGTATTTAAAAACTAACATCTTAAACAAAATTAAGCTGGCGGTCGATAACGGACAAGCCCATAGTAAAGGCGCGCACGGCCTTTGAGGTATCAAAATAAGGTCTCTATTGTGATTTGTTAATAACTTCTTTATTAATTTCTATTCCTTAAAACTGTTTATTTGTTAAGCTCAATAGCTATGTTGTCTAACGAATGATGGCAGCGAATAGTTTCAGGATATTTTCGCGTTGCAATGCATCCATATAGTATATGATGACAACATTCACATCGCCATAAAGTAGACCAATCTACGCAATATTAAGACACATATGAATGAGAATAGAGATAGAGTCGTTTTTGGGTTACATCACAGATCCTATTAAAGCTTGGATGACCTTCGTATTTAAGACAAAAATAAGTATACATACGTTTATGAAATGTATTCATATTAAAATGCATTAGAACTGACGGACTCCATTGTTATGCATTCTTTCAGAGAGGACGCGGACAACTCTTACCAGACACTAGATCCGAGCACACGTAGCATAGATGTGTATGATGCTGTCCAAAACGATACACCCGCAGAAAGCGAAGATGGTAATCAAAATCTTTTTTTTTATACCAAAAATTGGAAGACTGACCAGATTTCTGAGCTAAAAATAGCACATAAGTGGCAGCCGAACAGCATTCAAAGTATATGCCTCCGCGTAGATAAATAGTGCCTCCGGGTTTGCATGAACTGAATGTAATGAGAAGAACTGACTTAAACTAAGACGAGCTATGTATGTAATAGGAAAACAATAATATTCCAAATGACTATATCAAAAGTTTTAAAAAAAAAAGAGCAAAATGTAACAAATTATATTTATACGCATTTTTGAGAACTATTTTTATGGCGAACTACTGGTAGAAAGTGAAAACAACGTGATTATTCATCAGAGCATCATCAAACAAACTGACCAATCGGTGACCATAAATAAGACCAATACATTCTGGTAGGTGATAAACTCGGTCTTTATCCTTGGTGTTCAACCATAAACTTCGTAAAACCTTTGCAAAATTTTATAATCGTAACCCTGATCTTCTTTCCAAATATAAAAGCAATTTAACGACTCTTCTGCGACAAGGACTATCACAACCTGACTTCTATGGTGATGTGATTTACAAGCTTCGTAAGATTCTTGGTCATGATCACTTTCATACTATCTTTGTTAAACTTGTTAAAAGTTTATCAAAAGAGGTTATGACCCTATCATTTTGCAACGTACTGCATGCTTGGTGGTGGACCCTTCTACAGTTCGCCACTACGCTTTCCTCTTTAAATGTACGATGACCGGACAGGCTGTGGACCCTATGATGATGCCTACCTAAAGCAAATTAGGACGGTGGCGTTTGATGTTTGTCCGCGGTCTTGTCTTGTCGTGCCCTCAATGGTGTATTCTCTTGTTGCTCTGGCTTCTGCCAAGTCATCGAGTACCTTCATTGTGGCTTTCTAGGCTATTGTTTTTTGTATTTATATATACACGAGCATCTAGGTGTTTTACTTATATTGCCTTTTAACGCAGCCTTGTTGGTTAGAGAATATTTCATGGCGGGGATTTCTTTATTTACACTGTCCCGTTTAATTGAGATGACAATAGGGTAAGTGTGAGGTTTGGTGCACCCTAAAACCTGGTTTAAACCCCCAGTGGCCTTTTTGGCCACTGACCGTTCCAAGGCGGAAGCCCTAGCTATTGTCAACCCTTTTATGTTTGTGATGTCGTTTGTATTTTTGTGTTTTGTGGTTGACTGTCGTCATTGAATGCTTCTTTTCCCTGTCCGATTTTTATATCTTTCTTCTTTTTTACTGTTAAAATTAAGATATTTACAGTGTGATTCTTTTAAAACCCTGCATAGTTCATGCAGTCATGCAAATTGATTCTATATATGTATTTTTCAAAATCAAAATCATGAAAATCATCATCTTTTTACTCTGCCAAAGGTTTTTATTTTTCTATAGAACCTAAGGATAAAAACCGAGAAACACAACTTTTATCACCTTCTAAAAATAAGATAAAAATCTCAACATCTCTGCAATAGAAAATTATGAATTGCTTTATTATGTATATTTGTATATAGCAACTATTTCGAACGTTTTTTAGTGATTCACGATGTCAGTGAATTATTATTAATGTTAAGACGAAATGAAAAAACATGTTTAGACACCACTGCATTGTTATTGGTTGGAATATAGCATATATAGAAATCTTGTTATCGTTATATCTCCTGTATTTATCGCATTCGATCAAAACTTTCAAAGATTGTAGAGTTCAGGGTCTAGTTGTGCAAGAACAGAAAGGTAGAGGGGCATTCTGGATCTGAACGCTATACCAATTGACAAGATGCAAATATGCCAAGAACAACTCGCGTCGGGCGTTATTACACTCACCCCCACCCCCCTCCATCCCGGGCGTTATTCCCCACCCCAACCCCCCTCCATTTCTATTCATCTGTCCTGCACTTTGTTATTCATGGCATGTTCATCTTATTCAGATTTTGTCCGTTACACAAACCCCGCCGCATTCAGCATTTTCCGTGCTTTGATTATAATATCCTACTCAGTTCTGTATGACAAGATGAGTCTGGATGACTGTCTCATATGGGTAACGTCAACCGACAGCTAGAACAGTGGTTCTTCAAGAGGGTCAGGGCTACCAAAATAAAATTAAGAATTTTTTGGAAACGGTGAATTCGAGTGCGCAGAGCGACAATTTCAAAATCAGCCATCTTGGCACGAGGCCAACAAAGAAGACAAAATACATCGTGTAATATTTACATTAATGTGATTTCTTTTTTCTTTTTTTTTTGTTAACAAAAAATACCTTCGGAATAACGAGGCAGAGCTTCTGGAACACGTTGTCTAAATAGACAATAGGTCAATGAGCTTGAAGCTCTACCGATATTTTTTGATAGCTAGATCAGCATTCCTGTGAAGTTTCATAAAAATCTGTCAAGTAGTTTCGGAGGAGTAGTCGCTACAAATTTTTACTATACAAACTCTATGTAAAAAAACTCCCATATCAATATCACTTACAGTTTTCAAGAAGTAGTCGCTACAAACTTGTTTTTAAAAATCTATGTTTAGCCGTGGTGGCCATCTTGAATATCTGGCCGACCTGATATTTTGCTCGGATCAACTAGACATCAAGAGCAACATTCCTGTGAAGTTTCATGAAAATCCGCCAAGTAGTTTAAGAGGAGTAGTCGCTACAAATGTTTACTATACAAACTCTATGTAAACAAAGATGGCCACTGGCGGCCATGTTTAAAGTCGCATTGAAATAAATTTCGACAAGGATCAACATCATGTCATGCTGATCATTTTAGAAAAAGTCCCATATCAAAATCACTTATAGTTTTCAAGAAGTAGTCGCTACAAACTTATTTTTTTAAAATCTATTTTCAGCTGTTGTGGCCATCTTGAATTTCCGGCCGACCTGAGATTTTGCTAGGATCAATTAGACATCAAGAGCAACATTCCTGTGAAGTTTCATGAACATCTGTCAAGCAGTTTCAGAGGAGTAGTCGCTACAAGTTTTTACTATATAACTCTATGTAAACAAAAATGGCCACTGACAGCCGTTTTAACTTTGAATCAAAATAATGTTCGACTAGGATCAACATCATGTCATGCTGATCATTTTAGAAAAAGTCCCATATCAAAATCACTTATTGTTTCAAGAAGTAGTCGCTACAAACTTATTTTTTTTAAATCTATTTTTAGCTGTGGTGGCCAACTTGAATTTCCAGCCGACCTGAAGTTTTGCTAGGATCAATTAGACATGAAGAGCAACATTCCTGTAAAGTTTTATGAAAATCCGTCATGTAGTTTCAGAGGTGTAGTCGCTACAAGTTTTTACTATATAACTCTATATAAACAAAGATGATTGCTGGCAGCCATGTTTAAAGTCGAATCAAAACAATTTTTGACAAGGACCAACATGTCATGCTAATCATTTTAGAAAAAGTCCCATATCAATATCACTAATAGTTTTCAAGAAGTAGTCGCTAAAAACTTGTATTTTAAAAATCTATTTTTAGCTTTGGCGGCCATCTTGGATTTCAAATCAACATGACTTTTTGCTAGGATCAACTAGACTTCATAGGCAACATTACTGTAAAGTTTCATGAATATCCATACAGTAGTTTCAGAGGAGTAGTCGCTACAAAAAAAGTTTAAGGACGGACGGACAGACAGACGGACGGACGCCGCACCACGGCATAAGTTCTGCTGATCTCTGATCAGTCGAGCTAAAAATTACTATTCCACTGTCTAAATATACAATGACAGTAGTTGTTTTTCTCGCACTTTTTATGATTATCATTCTCCCAACACGTTATTGTTGGTATTAAGTGACAGGAAAATAATGTAAATATATAGATGATATATGTTTTGATGGAGTCTACTCTCTCCTTAATGTTCACATTTCGGAGGTATTTTATATTTAATTAACGCATATCGATAAATAAATCGAGGGTATATGTGAAACTCTTGTTACTATATATAAATACAGAATAAGATACAATACATTTAGTTAATACCAAGTCCTAGATATATTAGCACTCGTAGAGGAATTTCAAAAAAAACCTGTGTTATAATTTTTTTTTTCTCTTTTTCAGTGCACAGTGGAGAGAGGAACTACATGAACATTTCAACAAAGGGTAGCTCTAATTAAATGAGTTATTAAGGAAACAACTATGCTGTAAAAGAATGTCTGTGAGAACATGAAGCATATTCCTGTATTCGCCAGAGATCTTAAAGGGAATATAGGCATACAGCCAAACAATCGTTATTATTAAAAGTTCTGAAAAACTTGGTCAAGGGTGAAATAATTATCAAAATCGGACGATATACAAAGAAGATATGATCATTTAAAGGTTCTTTTGAAATGGATACGGAAGTCGCCATTTTGAGAATTATTACATCACAGTTCTAAATTACAATATATGGAATATTTATAAATGTGTTAATTAACCGATTTAGAGGGAAATCACAACAACAGTATGAAAAATAAGTATACTAATGCATTAAATAGCTAGTGAAGGATTTTGCATTCATCTGAAGTGATCTTCTTTGCTTTAAATTATATCTACCAATATGCCATATATGGTAATTAAGAACAATGACATTATTTCTAAAAAATGACGGCTCCCAGGGGCGGATCCAGGATTTCAGCTTAGGGGGGGCGTAATATTTTGGTCAATTTTCGGGTCCGTCTCTAGCCTCATAAAACGTTTGCGGTAGTGCATTTATAGGGTAAAAAAGTCCGTTTTCAAATAAAAAGATTTAACAATGTGTTAATGAAACCACTCATTAGCCATTATGCGTCGAGCGAGCGAGAAAAACAATTATACTGAGGGCGTCCATCTAAATTGTTTGATGTTTTATCTACAGTAACATGGACATACACGTATGAATAACAAAAGTCCGTTTTCAAATAAAAGAATTTAACAATGTGTTAATTAAACCACTCATTAGCCATTATGCGTCAAGCGAGCGAGATTTTTTTTTATACTGAGGGCGTGCAACGAAATTGTTTGATATTTTATCTACAATAACATGGACATACATGTATGAATAAAAAAAGTCCGTTTTCAAATAAACGGATTTAAGAATGTGTTAATTAAACCACTCATTAGCCATTATGCGTCGAGCGAGCGAGAAATTTATTTATACTGAGGGCGTGCATCGAAATTGTTTGATATATTATCTACAGTAACATGGACATACATGTATGAATAAAAAAGTCCGTTTTCAATGATTTAAGAATGTGTTAATTAAACCACTCATTAGCCATGATGCGTCGAGCGAGTGAAGCGAGCGAGAATTTTTTTTATACTGAGGGCGTATTTGATATTTTATCTACAGTAAAATGGACATACATGTATGATCCGGAATTTTTAGGGGGGGCGCGCGCCGGGTGCGCCCCCCCCTGGATCCGCTAGTGGCTCCCATATCCATTTTATAAAATTAGAACCTTCAAAATGTCATATCTTCTTTGTTTATTATCCAATTCTGATAATTCTTACACCTTTTTCCAAGTGGTCAGAACTCTCAATAATAAAGATTGTTTGGCTGTGTCACTACATTCCTTTTAAATGTGTATTAAGGCATTAATAACACAATTTAAATGCTAAATGAATAAGTTATATATCAGTGAAACAGATATTTTAGTGGTAATTATACATGTTATAAATAGAAATTAATTGAAATTGGTCGAGAAATAAATATTTCACATGCGAACGTTTTTTTTGATAAAGCATTTTCATATGATGTTTATGATAAACATCATCAATAAACATTTTATTTACCCCATCCAGAAACTTCTACTAGATGTTATTAATTTTAAAGGAATGGCCTTTGATGACAAAAACAATAACATTCCAACATCATAAACATGCATAGGTAACAATATAGACAAGATGGATAATAAGACCGCAACTTAAATTGGAAGGAAGGGTTCATTCTGTTTATTGTTGAAAGAACAACTAATGTATTATTTATTATTTTTACTTTATTAAAGTCCCTATCCTGCTATTAACAGGAAAAATTTACAACAGATGACGACTAGGTATATATATATATATAACTTACATATTTTGAGAATGCAAACTCTACAGGCACAATATAAATGGCTTTAACCAGCCAGGCCAAACCCCAAAACTGGAGTTTCAATTAAAGAGTTACCAACTCATAATTCATTTTAGGCATATTCAACCACGGGTATTTTAGAACCCGTGAATAAACCTATACTTTTAATCAGCACATATACGTTATTATATGACCTAAACATCTGGATCGAGTTTTGATAAACAGTTTTGAAGTGCAATTTTGCAAATATTTGACAGTCTGAGATTAGTTTCTTTAAAATGCGTTTGGCGAGCATGTTCACATGTGGCTTTGTGGGGAGCTTCACTATTTAGTGATACACTTAAATCAGTTCGGTCAATGACTCTTGTACAAAAATAAATCCCTCGAAAAGAAAACTGAGTCAAAAAATACAGTTTTATATCCACATAAAATTGGATAAAATTATTTAATGGCAAATATAACATAGTAATAAATTTTCATTTACAATATTATCAATTTAAATAAAAACAAAAAAATGACACCAAATCTTAAATGTTTAAAAATAACTTAGAAATATACAAACACAATTTTTCTCAACCTCCGATGATAATTGATAATTGATTTGGGTTTAAAGGCGCACCAACACACGAAAGGTTATAGGGCGCCTAACAGGCATGCCAGGCTCATCCTCCATGTACATCGAGATAAAATATGGAGAATGGGCCTAGAACCTTCTCACCCTGAACTGCAGAGTTGCTGCAAATTCTATTGTAGACATTCCAATTACTCTGCAGCCACGTTTATTGTTTTTCTGCCACTGCTCTTAGTGATGTGAGCAAGATGGCACCTGAAACAATTCAGGGGTCATGATTAACCTATTCACTGGCTTATTGTAAACTTCTCCAATCCAGTCGATGGTATTTGCAGCATTTAATTCTGCCTATTATACTCCATTTCCGAGCCATGACTTTAATATTTATTACCATCGACATGTACATTTGTGTCAATTTTTGTATAAAGCGTAATAGTTTGAATAGTTAATATTATAATTATTGAAATACTGAATTTTGCATTATATCAGTCCTGTAATGGTCGCAATTTTTGTTTTTGTGACGCGTTAGCGAAGCCATTAAACACCAACTGTGACCGTTATATGAGTGGTGTACTGTCGCAAAATCAGAATTTCAATACTGGTTATAATGACCCATTTCAAAGTGTTTCATTGTTTTTAACATTTTTAGTACAAATGCATTTAACTAAAACTAAGACATCACGTTTTTTTGACAGTTTAACGTCACATGACTTGATTTGCGACAGGTTACATGCTTTTTAATGGTCGCACATTTTTGAACGTCAACCAATCTGATTGCTGGATTTTTGTTCACGTGCGTTAGAAAACCCATTTATTTCACTGACATTTTTCTGGAGCTTTTATACCTACCTGTATATCAGCACTAATACCTATATCAATTTTAATTTGCAGAGGTAACTGAAAACTGATGCATCAAACATATCAGCATAGCTAACTACATGAAATATTTCACTGATAAATGCATTATAATTATATTCCGTAGATTTAAAAACACAACATTTTTGGTTAACGTTACGACTTTTTAGTCCGCTGTTTTTTGTTCAAATCAAGAGTGTATCTTATGTTAGTACACAAGTCTCTTTGTCCCAAAGGTTAACATAAGGCGATAAACAGTTGCATAAGATTTGCTCTGTCTCTTTCAGTTAAAACATACTTTGCATGAGGATCTTTAACATCTCAAGAAATTAAAAAAAATAAGAAAGTGTTGCGTTTTCAAATGTACTGAGTGTATATAACCACCGGTAATGGCAACAAACTTATATCAGCACTAGTAACTGTACTGATAAATGCATTAACAAATATCACCACTGATCTTTCATCACTGGGAATACATTTTGCAAACAAGAGGGAATAGTGTGTTAACAAGTCTGGTGAAATAATAATATGCATATAAACAGTTTGCTTATTATTCCATTTCATCGCCAATATTTGGATTTATATGTGTTGCTTTGCTAATAATCCGATATCTGCATCAAATCTTTGTAAGAGGAAATATTTGGTAAGACTAATCTGATGGCTATACTTTTATAACACAGTTGGTTTAATACTCCATTAAGGTAGAGAATGCATGTTAGCATACACCACAGATGAGGTATGGGGTGCCATATCTCTGTTGCTGACACAATACTGTAGTTCACTTGATTACTATTTCCTGTGTCACCAATGGTCCTCTCCCACTTTGCTTAACTTGCACCTATTAACTTATTATTATAACTGTTACAGTAGATTGGTTACTACATCAAACTTTGATGATAGGGAAGAGTTTGTGTTGGCTAAAATCGAAGTCTGGTGGAGCCTGAAATAAACAACAACAGAATTTGTTATTACCTTTATATACATTTATATACTTGTACCAGTGAAATAGTATTTAATTGAGTATGTTCCGAATAAAACTTTCATTTAATTATTAAAACTTTATTTCTTTCCTTATATTACTTTATAAATACCCTGCACAACGTGTCTGCTCTGATTTAAAACCATTTTTCATTCCATAACAACATTGGTCAGCATCGCAAGCTCACTTGGCGCGTTCTCTTGAGCATAAGCTATATTTTATTAGACAAAAAAACAACAAACAAGATCCATGACTTTTTTGTGCAGATGATCAATGTGTTGAAACTTTCTGTTATGTGTTGTCAGCTGCTCAATCTACATGTTGCTTGAAAATGTGCGACTATACTGAATAATGCAAATCTGTGGACTTTTTGAAGGAAGAGATGTTTGCTTTTGTAGATCCGCCTAGGGATTTTGTAGAAACAATGACTGGTGAGCTAAACATTATGCTGAAAGATATTTTCTCTCTGTAAGGAATTGAATTGAATGTTGTTTAACGGCTCATCAACACAGTACAGGTTATTTAGAGCCGCCCCAGAGAGAGGGGAAGGATACATAGGAATCCGGGAACCTACCCTACTCTTATTATCGAATAGATTCCTATGGTTCTTTAACGTGCTCGGTTGCCTGGTTTACGTCCCCATCCGACGGACGAGGCTAAGGAAAAGTGTCTTGCCCAAGAACACACCGACGGAACTCAGTGGCACCACGGAGGATTGAACCCGGGGCCTCCGGTTACAAATCCGCCGTGCTACCGACTGCGCCACGCCAGCCCTCTCCTCTCCGTAAGGAAGCACAGCATTAGGAGTATGAGCAGGCAGTTAATCCTTCATTTCAAGCTATATGCAGCTTTTAGTCTTTTCGTTTTTTTGTGAATAAAGATCATTTCACTTGTAAATTGTGTTCATTTTACAATAAATATATACTTGAAAAAGAAGTTATGGCGTGTTTAGTTTTTTATTATCAACCAGAAAATTGGCCCTTGTAACTGGTTTCTCCCTTTTATATGAGAGCCAATTTTGGTGTGTACAAACTGTTCTAACATACCAGATACAGATATCCATGTTTTACAGGAGTGCTGGCAAATCTGATCTTAATCTTGTGTCAGACAAAGGTCGAGTGCATCAACAATGATGTGGATAACATCAACAGTTACATGTAACATGACATGTGTAAATAAACATACAAAACTTTGATGGTGACATCAACACACACAATTGTCAACAAAATAATCAGTCATGGGTGTCTGGAGAAGTGAGGGAGCCTTGGTTCTGATAAACGCAGTGATACCTTGTCTTGTAATTCCCGATCTTCACCAGATACCCATGTTTGCTTCTTATAATCTTTTCTCTCTTTCTTTATCTGAGATACCGACCTATTTAGATGTGATTAAGCTTATATGTTTTCTCTTCTTTATCAATTAACCCAGGCTCAGTAAGACTGGCCTATTTATGTGTATATAAGGTAGACCTATTTAGGTGCAACTAAGACTGACCTACTTAGGTGTTACTAAGGTTGACCTATTTAGGTATGACTAAGGTTGGCATATTTAGGTGTGACTAAGGTTGGCCTATTTATGTATGACTAAGGTTGGCCTAATTAGATATGACTACGGTTGGCCTAATTAGGTGTGACTAAGGTTGGCCTATTTAAGTGTGACTAAGGTTGGTCTATTTAGGTGTGACTAAGGTTGGCCTATTTAAGTGTGACTAAGGTTGGTCTATTTAGGTGTGACTAAGCTTGGCCTATTTAGGTGTGACTAAAGCTGACCTATTTATGTGTGACTAAGCTTGGCCTATTTAGATGTGGCTAAGGTTAGCCTAGTTAGGTGTGACTAAGGTTGGCCTATTTAGGTGTGACTAAGGTTGGCCTAGTTAGGTGTGACTAAGGTTGGCCTATTTAGGTCTGATTAAGGTTGGCCTATTTAGGTGTGACTAAGGTTGGCCTATTTAGGTCTGATTAAGGTTGGCCTATTTAGGTGTGACTAAAGTTGGCTTATTTAGGTCTGATTAAGGTTGGCCTATTTAGGTGTGACTAAAGTTGGCTTATTGAGGCGTAACTAAGGTTGGCCTTTTTAGGGGTGACTAAGGTTGACCTATTTAGGTGTGACTAAAGTTTGCCTATTTAGGTGTGTCAAAGGTTGGCCTATTTAGGTCTAAGGTTGGCCAAGTTCGGTGTGACTAAGTTTGGCCTATTTCAGTCTGACTAAGGTTGGCCTATATTGGCGTGACTAAGGTTGGTCTATTTAGGTGTGACTAAGGTTGGCCTATTTAGGCATGACTTAGGTTGACCTATTTAGGTGTGACTAAGGTTGGCCTATTTAGGTGTGACTAAAGTTGGCCTATTTAGGTGTGACTAAGGTTGGCCTATTTAGGTGTGACTAAAGTTTGCCTATTTAGGTGTGTCAAAGGTTGGCCTATTCAGGTCTAAGGTTGGCCAAGTTTGGTGTGACTAATTAAAGTTGGCCTATTTCGGTCTGACTACGGTTGGCCTATTTTGGCATTAATAAGGTTGGTCTATTTAAGTGTGACTAAGGTTGGTCTATTTAGGCGTGACTAAGGCTGGCCTATTTAATTGCGACTAAGGTTGGCTTGTTTAGGTGTGACTAAGCTTGGCATATTTAGGTGTGACTAAGGTTGGCCTATTTATGTGTGACTAAGGTTGGCCTAGTTAGGTGTGACTAAGGTTGGCCTATTTAGGTGTGATTAAGGTTGGCCTATTTAGGTGTGTCTAAAGTTGGCCTATTTAGATGTGACTAAGATTGGCCTGTTTAGGTGTGACTAAGGTTGGCCTGTATAGGTGTGACTAAGGTTGGCCTATTTAGGTGCGACTAAGGTTGGCCTATTTAGGTGCGACTAAGGCTGGCCTATTTAGTTGCGACTAAGGTTGGCTTGTTTAGGTGTGACTAAGCTTGGCATATTTAGGTGTGACTAAGCTTGGCATATTTAGGTGTGACTAAGGTTGGCATATTTAGGCATTACTAAGGTTGGCCTATTTAGGCCTTACTAAGCTTGGCATATTTAGGCGTTACTAAGGTTGGCATATTTAGGCGTTACTAAGGTTGGCATATTTAGGTGTGACTAAGCTTGGCATATTTAGGTGTGACTAAGGTCGGCATATTTAGGTGTGACTAAGGTTGGCATATTCAGGTGTGACTAAGGTTGGCATATTTAGGCGTTACTAAGCTTGGCATATTTAGGCGTTACTAAGGTTGGCATATATAGGCATTACAGTCGATTTCGGTTATTAGCATAGCCGATTTGTCAAGAAAATATATGCGATTAATCGGAGTATTCGAATAACCGAAACAAAACATTTTGTACATGTAGCTGTGCACGTTTCTACTTTTCTGTTAATACTTACATAGAAACTCCATAAAAGCGAGTTAATTCTATGTAAGATGTTTGATAGGATTATTATTGTGCATATCCATTTTGTATTTACCGTTATTTGATAGACTTTACGCAATATTTATGCGTATTTGTTTTCTTTCAACCTGCGTCGCTTTGCTATTGTTTGTAGTGTGAATTACACAGCCATGATAATAACACAAAAGCTTATTTTATTTTTCATTTATTAAGTAACCTCCATGAGCTACTCAATGTCATATGCATCTCTACCGACACTAGCAAACTGAGAGCAGTAAATAATTAACAACACTATCCTTTACATTGCGTACAAACTTATTATTAAATCGTGTATGCTTATTGGTGAGCGATCGTCATGGCGTGGAAGCTTTACGGAAACCGCACAAAATGGCAAACTCTTTCGGCAAGCCAATTAGCACCTTTTGTCAATCAATTTGCCTCCGGCTTATCTCTGTGACCGCGTCAATCAATTAACAGTTGCAAAATACAGGTAAATTTGACTTTCAGTATGCAATTAGCCAGATATTCGTTATGCAATTATCCGGAATGTGACAAAAAACCTATGCGTTTATACGGTTTTTTTTACATGCAAAAGAATACGAATGGTTTTGTGTTTCAAAACTTTATGCAATTAACCGAAATATGCAATTAACCGATATGCGATTAAACAGAATCGACTGTACTAAGATTGGCCTACTTAGGTGTGCCTTAGACTGGCCTATTTAAGGGTGACTAAGGTTGGCCTATTTAGGTGTGCCTTAAACTGGCCTATTTAAGGGTGACTAAGGTTGGCCTATTTAGGTGTGCCTTGGACTGGCCTATTTAAGGGTGACTAAGGTTGGCCTATTTAGGTGTGCCTTAGACTGGCCTATTTAAGGGTGACTAAGATTGGCCTATTTAGGTGTGCCTTGGACTGGCCTATTTAAGGGTGACTAAGGCTGGCCTAATTAGGTGTGCCTTAGACTGGTCTATTTAAGGGTGACTAAGGCTGGCCTATTTAGGTGTGCCTAAGACTGGCCTATTTAAGGGTGACTAAGGTTGGCCTATTTTATAGGTGTGCCTTAGGCTGGCCTATTTAAGGGTGACTAAGGTTGGCCTATTTAGGTGTGCGTTAGACTGGCCTATTTAAGGATGACTAAGGTTGGCCTATTTAGGTGTGCCTTAGGCTGGCCTATTTAAGGGTGACTAAGGTTGGCCTATTTAGGTGTGCGTTAGACTGGCCTATTTAAGGATGACTAAGGTTGGCCTATTTAGGTGTGCCTTAGACTGGCCAATTTAAGGATGACTAAGGTTGGCCTATTTAGGTGTGCCTTAGACTCGCCTATTTAAGGGTGACTAAGGTTGGCCTATTTAGGTGTGCCTTAGACTGGCCTATTTAAGGGTGACTAAGGTTGGCTTATTTAGCTGTAAACTTACATCAGAGTCTTGTTTGTGTCCTCCACTCAGTAACTTCATCATCACAAAATTAGTCTTAGCTATTCTGATTATCTTCTGAACCTGCAAATATAGTTCAACAAAACAACACTGTGTAAACAAACAAATGGTTTAAAACTTATCTTTCACAATGAATACAAGTTGAAGCTTGCTGTGATCTTCAACTTCTTTATATAAATGAATCGCAGGTAGAGCATTTTATCTGACACTGGAACATATGCTTTTCAACACAAAAAGAAGCATTCAAAACAAAAAGAATCTGAAATTTATCTTATATTCGCCTCAGTTCTTAACAAGCAAAACTGCTCTTGTCTTAACAGGTATTAATATAAATGAAATTTTTGAGCAAAAAAAATTTGACAAAATAAACACTAAAACTCTCTTCATACCTCTTCAGTTTGATGTGGTAGACTCTCGTACAGTGTTTTTGCTTGGTGGAAATATTTACACGAGGCTGTGAAGAGATCGCTGGCACTGGGTATGGGGTTGTACCGGGTTAAACTAGTCATCTCCTGGAAGGAGCAGAATAGCGAGTCAAATGGGATTACAGCTATGATTACAAGCAAATTCAGTGTACCTAGAAAAATAGCATGGTACAGGATTTGTATTGAAAACATCGCAACATTTATTATAGGTGAAAGTAGATCACAGTGAAGACATGTTGGCACCATAAAAGAAACGAATTATGAACCCGTAAAATGTTTAATGGAATAAGTCCAGATGAAGGCATGCATATACACTTGGACTGCTCAACAAAAAGTCCCTCTTAATACAATTAATGTGTAAAATCAAGTTAAACTGTATACAAATGTTACAGACATACAGTCGTACAATACACAAATGAGAACGAAACAGACAGACATACCTTATACTGTGAATAGGGCACCATGGGTGGAGTAGATATACAAGCAAATGGCCCAAATCTGTGTGTATATCTCACTTCTTCACTGTCAAACTCAAAGTTTGGATGTTTCAACTTGTTGGACAGCTTCAGACCAATCACCCCCTATGAAAAAAGGAAGACATTAGTTTTTTGACAGTTGTAAAAGTACATAAAAAACTTGTTCAGAAACACCTGTTTAACAAGCAACACTGCCGAAGTAGGTTTTCTTAAATCTTAAAAGCTTTGAAACTATAAAGGATTTACCATAATAGGTTAGCGTGTACCCCTTACTGCAAAAAAACTGTGATTACACCGTTCTTAAATTAGGACAACATTTCAGATAGTAATATGCATTTTATATTTCATTTTCGAAAAAGCCCTGCATATTAAACCATAATTAATTCTAAATTAATTGATATGCACTTTAAAACCTCTTAACATTATTTACACATAATTATACATATTATACATGTTATATAGAATAGATGTTTTTTGTATTGTTTGAGATCATAAACTGTAAAACCTGTGTTACTTATTTAAGACAACACTATTCAAGAGCTAGCAGCTTTTAAATTTGATACATTTTTTACATCATACAGGTGTAACATTTCATACGTGGTAAGCTTATCAGCAGGATATACCTTGTAATATCCACCAAACATGTTTTGTTGTGCTTGACACAGGATTAGCTCCCTTTGCGTGGCTTTTGACCTTTTCCTTTTCTTGTTCTTCTTACCGCCGCGACCCTTGGTAGCAGTGTCTGAAAGTATACAGGAAAGTTAGCAGAGAAATGCATCTCCATCCAGCACACAGCCAGGTGAAACATGAGATAAGCTCCAGCACACTGCCTGGTGAAACATGAGATACTCAGATCCAGCACACTGCCAGGTGAAACATGAGATACTCAGATCCAGCACACTGCCAGGTGAAGCATGAGATACTCAGATCCAGCACACAGCCAGGTGAAACAGGAGATACTCAGATCCAGCACACAGCCAGGTGAAACATGAGATACTCAGATCCAGCCACCTGCCAGGTGAAACATGATAAGATCCAGCACACTGCCAGGTGAAACAGGAGATACTCAGATCCAGCCCACTGCCAGGTGAAACATGAGATACTCAGATCCAGCACACTGCCAGGTGAAATATGAGATACTCAGATCCAGCACACAGCCAGGTGAAACATGAGATACTCAGATCCAGCACACTGCCAGGTGAAACAAGAGACATTCAGATCCAGCACACTGCCAGCTGAAACATGAGACTCAGATCCGACACACTGTCATCTGAAACATGAGACTCTCAGATCCAACACACTGCCAGGTGAAACATGAGACACTCAGATCCTGCACACTGCCAGCTGAAACATGAGAGACTCAGATCCAGCCCAGTTGAAAATAAGTACATTCAAATGAAGGACAGATGCACATTGAGTTTCTCGTTTTACAGTAAAGGAAGAATTGAGTTGTATATTCATAAATATTGTTTTAGTAAGTTTATGTTGGTGGTACATTTAAATATCCGATTACTTCCCTTTGTCCATAAGTTCCTTATAGCCCATAAGCATCAGATCATTATGTCATAATCCTGCCCATGTTACAAACGGCTAGATAAAGGTGCAAAAGTTGCATATCTTTAAAACATTATTATTAATTGATATTTCAAATATGATTACACATCAAGAAACATTAACTTAATTTAACCACTTACCGATATATGATTCGTGATCAAATACAAATGATTCTGCCCTCTGTATGGTGGAGTATAACCAAGAATACAACAGCTCATACAAATACCTGCAGGTAGAGAAGCATTACAATCGTTATCATAATGAACACACATTCTGCCCTCTATGGTCTTACAAATACCTGCAGGTAGAGAAGCATTACAATCGTTATCATAATGAACACACATTCTGCCCTCTATGGTCTTACAAATACCTGCAGGTAGAGAAGCATTACAATCGTTATCATAATGAACACACATTCTGCCCTCTATGGTCTTACAAATACCTGCAGGTAGAGAAGCATTACAATCGTTATCATAATGAACACACATTCTGCCCTCTATGGTCTTACAAATACCTGCAGGTAGAGAAGCATTACAATCGTTATCATAATGAACACACATTCTGCCCTCTATGGTCTTACAAATACCTGCAGGTAGAGAAGCATTACAATCGTTATCATAATGAACACACATTCTGCCCTCTATGGTCTTACAAATACCTGCAGGTAGAGAAGCATTACAATCGTTATCATAATGAACACACATTCTGCCCTCTATGGTCTTACAAATACCTGCAGGTAGAGAAGCATTACAATCGTTATCATAATGAACACACATTCTGCCCTCTATGGTCTTACAAATACCTGCAGGTAGAGAAGCATTACAATCGTTATCATAATGAACACACATTCTGCCCTCTATGGTCTTACAAATACCTGCAGGTAGAGAAGCATTACAATCGTTATCATAATGAACACACATTCTGCCCTCCATGGTCTTACAAATACCTGCAGGTAGAGAAGCATTACAATCGTTATCATAATGAACACACATTCTACCCTCTATGGTCTTACAAATACCTGCAGGTAGAGAAGCATTACAATCGTTATCATAATGAACACACATTCAATAAGGGTTTTCACTCATTCAATGGAGTTTTATTGTGTTTCTGAGAGTTTGTTTACACCATTTCAACATGGTTTTACACTCATTCCACAGGTTTTTATAGCATAAAACAGTGTTTTACACACATGCAACAGGGATTACACTCATTCCATAGGTTTTTATATGCATAAAACAGTGTTTTACACACATGCAACAGGGATTACACTCATTCCACAGGTTTTTACATGCATAAAACAGTGTTTTACACACATGCAACAGGGATTACACTCATTCCATAGGTTTTTATATGCATAAAACAGTGTTTTACACACATGCAACAGGGATTACACTCATTCCACAGGTTTTTATATGCATAAAACAGTGTTTTACACACATGCAACAGGGATTACACTCATTCCATAGGTTTTTATATGCATAAAACAGTGTGTTACACACATGCAACAGGGATTACACTCATTCCACAGATTCATTGGAACATATCGCTGTCATGTAGTTATCAACATTTGTAAAGTTTGAAAGCTCTAAGGCATCTGATGTTGAAATGGACTTAACAAAAAACTTTGATGTAAAAAACTTGAATGAAAAACTTTGATTTAATTAGCAGTGTAAAAAGTAGGTCAACTTATATTGACCTGATTTGAGTAGGAACATATTGCTGTCATATAGATGTAAGTGTGTATGAAGTTTGGAAACTGTATGGCTTTTGGTATCTGAGAAACTGAGTTAATAAAAAACTTCAATGTAAAACTTCAATGTAAATTAACAAAGTGCCAAAGGTAGGTCAAGATAATTCATATTGACCCACTTTTCATTGGAACATATCGCTGTCATGTAGTTATCAACATTTGTAAACTTTGAAAGCTCTTAGGCATCTGGTGTTGGAGAAATGGACTTAACAAAAAACTTTGATGTAAAAAACTTGAATGAAAAGCTTTGATGTAAATTAAGTGTAAAAAGTAGGTCAAGGTCATTTATATTGACCTGATTCGAGTAGGAACATATTACTGCCATATAGATGTGTGTCTAAAGTTTGAAAAATGTACGGCTTTTGGTATCTGAGAAATTGACTTAATAAAAAACTTGAATGTAAAAACGGGACAAGGGTAACACTATATGCCAACACCACTTTTGTTGCGGGGCATAAAAATTGGTACGGCCTTATTTAAAAACCTTGATTGGCTACGCCCAAGCATCTCGGTTTTGTATAAAAGTCGACTGGTAACCAACTCACTGAGACTATTATATTATTTGTTCATGTGCCTGTATTTATTCTAGTTTTAGTTGTTAATTTTTAATTGATATATCTATATGATAACACATTCCATGGTTTAACTAGAGTAAGTTTGCATTACTCCTTAACTAGACATGCGCCGATCAACGACCATAGTTAAACTATAGTTAGTGATCAAAGTCCCTCAATAATATTCATAATGGGCAAACAACCCTTACTTACCAGTACACATAATGATACTCATAAGGAGCGTACAACTCCAGCTCAAACCCTGCCTGTGTGTAGTTAATCATCACCTGTAGTGTGTAGTACAGGACCCAGGTGCCAAAGCTGGAGCCATACTGACGGTTAGGGTCGGTCTTCATCTGGACCTGGTGTAGGTAACCATCCACCTTGTCTGCCTGAAAGGGGGCGACACAGAGGAAAATGTACAGACTCAAATGAATGAAAGGGTTGTTTACCTCCTATGCATTATATAATATGGTTATATTGGGACAGCAACCTAAGAGGGAAGAAAATACCCATCCGATATGCCACCTACAGATTATTGTGTTCCTTTTCCTTGAATCATATCTTTTATAGTAAAATGCTAAATTTTACTAAACAGGTATTATTCATCAAGTGAACCCAATGAAATGGGGCTTCACTTTCCATTCAACACATGCATGGTCATTTTGAGATGAAGGATGAATTACCTATCCAACAAACTACCTACAGATTAATTATGTAACCTTTCTTTTAGAGTAAAATCCTAACACAGGTATTATTCTTCATTGAATTATGTCATTTTAATATCTATAGAAAGGTAATAATTAAGGAAAAAAATACTTCCAGCAAATTTATATTGTCCCAGAACAATACCAGGTGGGCGGGACTTTGAAGATCACCCCCGGTTTCGATGTGTTTCAAGTCACAAACAAAAGGTTTTGATCTCGCACAATATATAAAACCGGCTGGAAATATTTTTCCTTTTATCTGACATGGATTTTTATGCATTTCATTCACATATTTTCGAGAGATTGAACATTATACAAACAAATTCTGACAACTTTATACATTGTACGTTCTTCTGACAACACACGAAAAAAACTTATAGCTTTATCCTGTATTTAACAATTTCAATTTGATGTTTGAACATAACGTTGCCTTAAATCTAGAACTATCACTCAAGGGGATTAATACCCGCGTGTTTGATTCTATATCAAACAAAGGGCCATAATTCTGTAATGAATTAGGCAATCCACAATGGGTGATATAGAGGGAGATAACATCATCAGTGGTTTTGAGTATATGAAGTTTGGGAACAACCCATTCAAAACTGTTTAAGAAAAGAAGTAATTAGAATGTGTCACGGGACGCAACGCAACACGGCAAAAACGTGTTACGTGACGTGACGTGACGTTATGGACAGCATGGTTCCTATATAGCCCCCACTTCACTTTGTGGAAGCTGGGGTATAACGTAATTCTTCTTTTGGATGTTTTCTGACATTTAAAATGATGCCTAACAGTTTAAGGATGTGACCTCAGAGGTTTTGATTGGAATTTTAAAAACACATCAATAACCAATCAGCATTTTAATTTGAGCATTTCATTAAGCTATGTTAGATAATCCAATAATGACCTCATCCTGCAGGCTGACCATGTCGTCTAGTATGTGTGCCCACTTGTCTCTCTGTCGGGCGTGATTGTGGCCGGTGATCTGTAGCAGGGTGCATATCGGGCGCACCGCACGTGTCATCAAGGCATCCACGTACTGCTTCACCTCAGCATTGTTGTAGATCGGTGCCCTGATATCCAATGCAGGTATTATAGTAAAGAATCATCAATATATAGAGGATCTTAAATTTGTACTCATTCATTATTGAATTTATTAAACGAGTTGGCAAAACGATATAATGCGAGGCTCTAGTACTACGCTTATTTGCATAGTTATATATTAACTAGTTGTATATTGAAAATAAAGAATGGTGTTATTCCACTCCCACGTCATATTAAAGTTATGTGATAATAAGTTATAAGAGTGATCTTAATCTTACATGGTTACAACAAATTGGCAGAACTGTGTACTACGTTATGGAACTGATGCACTGAGGTTCTGTTATGCCTTTCTCACCACAGACTGCTGAAATGTTGTTTCCTATTTTTACAAATGCTCTTTAATTTGATCTAAATCGAAATAAACAAACAAAACTGCTAGGCATCTACAGTTAATCTTAACTTTTAGACAAATTTCTGCGACAGGCTAGCTTCATTGAAAGACTAACTTGTGTGATAGATTTATCTCTGTGATTCGGTAACTTAATGATTAACGTAACTTTTTTCAGTTACAGACGACTTCTGTTATTGCCCAACTTCTGTGATAGACTGACATCAGCAACAGATAAAACTCTTTAAGAGACCAACTTCTGTGTTGTAGACTTATCTCAGTGAAAGATAAACTTCTAGTGTACACTTACTTCTGTGACAGTGCAGGAGGCATGACAAATGCCCTGATGGAATCTTTCATGAAGTCTGTCATCAGGTGAACACCAAACACCTTCCTGTTTGGAGGCAAAAACGTCAGCTGCAAAATAAAGCAGCCTCAATACATGGGTATCCAGCATATCCCGGCAGAGCCTCGGTTCCGATTAAAACAGTTATACCGAGGGTTGGATTCCGGATAACCACGATTTATTCTTTTTCTTGCATATCATTTACATTCTGCGCATGTACGTCACCAACTGCTTAAGTTCTGCAAGTTTATTTACACAATGACGTCATGCAACTGTCAATTGTCGGTATCGGCAACTTTTATCTTGCCACATGTGTAAGATCACATGATTCCATCACCCATGTAAAATGCGGATTACCTTATCCGGTATGCAAGAAACATTGTTAAATACTGAGCATTATTTAAGCTACACTTTTAAAGGATTAACTTGGACATTTTAATCGGAATAAGACATGCTGCAAAGTCGTCCCAAGTCATATAGCATAGGGAATTATACATCTGTAATTGGATGTTACGTTTTAACAAATATTCCACATAATTTCTAGTGTAAATCAATAATGATGGCCTTTGTTTACCTTTAGCAGTCATAAACCAGGTGTATATGGGACTGAAACTAAGGTTCCCAACTATCATGCAGCCAAGTAACATGATCACAGTTTATCAACTCACCTGGAGGATGGATCGTGACAACACACATGGAGATAATTTACTGAACTCCACAAACATTTCCTGTAAACAGAAGGTCATATTCATCATGATTGTGCTGCTGTATACACTTTATTTAACTCGATATGTATTATCAGTCTATTAAAGGCTAGTAAAAATAGTGCCACTGTCAAAAACAAAATCACAGAAATGAACATACACAGGTAAATGTTAAGTAATGGCATGGTATGTGAAGAAGTTTAATTGTGAAACCATACGCAAGTGTTTACTGTTTTGCGGTAATTAATATTTACTTCTGAACTTCAAATTCAGCACATTTTACTGACCAAATTGGACATTTATTTCTAAAGGACATTAAAGTCAGATAAATATGGTACAATCTGCCTACCAGTAAATCCTGTACAGTGGTGGCGTTCATTACGGTCGTCGTAATCTTCAATCTCTGCAGCAGACTCTCCACGTAGTTGATGGCCTCGTCGCGGCTCAGTATCACAGTGTAGCGGGGAAATGTGGGCGGCAACAAACGCTGGTTGATTAATGGCTCAAACCCCATTATGGTTGGATAATCTACAAAATGAATCTCGTTATAAGCGTGTATTAAAGATAACAAGTGATCCTCGATGGGACTTATTAAACTGTGCGCTACTGAATACTGTGTTTATAAAAGGCTTTTTAAAACAAATATACATTGGGTGACTGAGCAGACAGAATTTTTTTGAAAAAACGTATATTTGGGGACTGACAATGAGCAGAAACAATTTTTTTTTTCAAAAGCATATTGGGTGACTGCACAGAAAAAATCTGCTGAAAAAGTAGATTGGATAACTGCGTAGAAAATGTTTTGTTGAAATAGTTTATAGTGTGACTGAGCAAAAAGGATTTTGTTGAAATTGTATATTGTGTGACTGAGCACTGCCAGAAAGAATTGTGTTGAAAAAGTATATTGGGTGATTGTGCAGATAGGACTGTGTTGAGATAGTTTATTGTGTGACTGAGGAGGATTTTGTTGAAAAAGTATATTGGATGATTGCGCAGAAAGGATTTGTTGAAATAGTTTACTGTGACTGTGCAGAAAGGATTTTGTTGATAAGGTGTATTGGGTGACTGTGCAGAGATTTTTTTTAAAATAATATATTGGGTTTCCAAATAGTATACTGGGTGACTGTGCAGAAAGACATTTGCTGAAAACGTTTTCTACACAGTTACGCCTACCTCAAAATTATATTCTGTTGCACTTGTAAGATAAAGGTGCATAATATTAGACTCAAAGATGATTGTTATTACTAAAAGTTAAAAGTTGTAAAAAAACAAAACAATCTGACTTACCATTTTTAGTTACCTCCCTTTCCTCTGGCTGAATACCCAATGTAACAGATGATCTGATTGGTTGAATAAGCTCAAGCATTTGAACAATCATCTTCTGGGCTTGGGACACACCTTCACACTTAATCGGAAATAATTGAAAATAAAGTCTATAAAAGTCACAAAAGTACTAAATATTTTGAAGAAAACTACGAAAATGAGTTGAAGTACCAAGAAGCATGTGCATGTGAAATAAAGTGTCATTTGGCATAAAAATACACGTTAGTCCAATCCATAGAACTTAACTTTAGTGTTATGCAAGCTATTAAGAGTTCTATAACTGACACAGCATTGCAGTACACATGTATGCATTTAAGGGAATACATCAGGATTGGTGTGTGTATTTTTTTTAAATTGTTCAAATGCATTTTTACAATTTTGAATTGATAAAAAACATACAAAATGACCCATAAACCACCAAAGGAATTACACCGAACCTATAAAATTACCTATTAAACTATGGTTATGTGCCAAAGTATAATAGCTATTTTACATTTATTTGCATTGCAACATGAGTGTCACTTGTAGATATTGCTGAGTTGATTGGCATGACACCTATTAATAACTTGGGGATTCCAATAAGGCCTGGTAAGACTGGTTGTAATTTACATTATTATTTAAACTAAGATATATTAGCCGTGTTTTACAAGAAACTCCACACATGATACAATGCAAACCCGGCCAATACGAACCGGAAGCAGGTCAAGATGAAAAAAATAAGGTCAATATGAAGAAACTAACCAATACAAGCTTTAAATGACGTCATTCACTTTAAGTGATTATATAGTTTAACCAAATGCAAATCATGTCAACATAATTTTATTAAAAATAGAAAATCTACTTAAGTGGAAGTTAATTTATCAACTTGTCTTTAAAAAAAAGTATGTTTTCATATTGTTCGAGTTATTGTCATATTAGCCCGTGGCCTTCAGACTTTATGACAGTCCTTGGACCAATAATTGGGCCAATATGACAGTCCTTGGACCAATAATTGGGCCAATATGAGTCCTTGGACCAATAATTGGGCCAATATGACAGTCCTTGGACCAATAATTGGGCCAATATGACAGTCCTTGGACCAATAATTGGGCCAATATGACAGCCCTTGGACCAATAACTGGGCCAATATGACAGCCCTTGGACCAATAACTGGGCCAATATGACAGCCCTTGGACCAATAACTGGGCCAATATGAAATCACTTAATAACATCATTAAAGTAGCTATCCCGCCAACAACAGCCAAATTTGACAGCATATGTACATTGTTTCTAAACCTACGGACAAAGAGGTATATAAATATATATATATACTCGTTAGAGGCCAGTTTCCGTCCAAGCCCAGTTTCCGTCATTCTAATTTAAAAAATGTTTTTACACTGCAAATTACTTACGCGATGTCACTTATTGTTAGACGTTTATAACTGAAGATTGGAAACAGGAAAAACAACCAAAAAGTAAATACAAAAACAAAAAGGATTTCTCCGAAAAATGTGTTTACTTCCTTATATGGCGTTGGGGATGCGCGTGCACACAGCCGCATAATAAACTATTAAAAAAATAACACTGTAATGACGTCATATTGTTATCATTCTTCAGTGGACGCAGTTAAAATATACTGTGATTATATAGTTTAACCAAAGAGAAGCAAGTCGTACAACCTGTATCTGTTTGATTTACACAGAGTTACTGTAAATTGTCGTCGTTGAACATTGTACATTGACATCACCAGGCGCATTGTTATAACGATCGATGTGACTGATGGAACAATGCAAACATACCATTTTTACAATGATATTGTTGAATATACTTGCAAACAAGTTTCTAATTCATAAAAGTTTACTGTATCTTGACCTAGTTGAATCTATCACTCAATAAAATACATGACGGAAACTGGGCTTGTAAACAAAATGATTTCTCAGTTTTAGTCTATTTATAAAAAGGTCACGTGCCACTTCGATAATTTATATAAAACAAAATTCTTTGGTATCAAATTTCCAGGAAGAGGTAACCTAATAGAAAATAGAGAAAAAATTGTCAGGATTTATAGATTTGTCTGAAAAATTAGTTTATGTTTACATAAGTGACGGAAAGTGGCCCCCAACAAGTATAACTTACATATTTTGAGAGTAAAAACTCTATAGACACAATACGGTATAAACGGCTTTACCCAGCCAAGCGCTCATTCGTGAAAATAACAGCACACCTACCATTTCGTAAAGAATTTCCCCATAATCGAATCCAGCAGTTAAATAATCTCTATCAATCCCATTGGACAAATGTCTGGCTATGTGTCACAGTCGTCATATAAAATATTGTAATGTGCATACTTTATCAAAATTATAAGTTTGTTCTTTTTTCAATGTAAAGGGAAGTAATTTAAATTTTTTAAAACTGTAGTTCATTATTTCTTTATAATGGAAGGTTATTCCTCTGTTTTCATATGAAAAAGTGCAATTTTAACTAAATGGGACATAACTCTGATAGTAACATTGGATCACGAATGATCAACGTGAAAAAAGAACATCATATGTCATGCCAATGTTTTCAGATACTTCACAGAATATATTAACATTTATATCCAATGGGATTTAGCATGTTATTTAATTACTAAACTTATTATATACACTATATATCTTTGAACAATTTCATGTTTAATTTCATAGTCATTTCCTACCTTTTCATGTTTTACAAACACAAAAAAAAGGTCCAAATCCTGATATACCCCCTATAAAGCCACAAGTGTGTTTATGTTCAACCTTTATAGCAGAGATGAAACAGACCTTGTATCAAGTATAAAGTGCTGCGTTCATGGGATATGATGTACAGCCCAGTTGCATTCAAGTACCCCAAACATTACGTGGTCCGAGTATTAACTTTCAAACCCCATCCAACCCTTTCTCTATAAAAAGAAAGTATGGTTGTCTGGGGTATGAAATATAACCTAATTTTGGCTTTAATAAAACGTTCATATTGTAAAATTTAAACATTTAATAGGTAATTTTAAACAGGTTATTGCATTTTTTCAGTAAAAAATGCTTTTAAACCCATTTTATTTTTCGAAACATCATTTCTAAAGTCCTGCTCATATAAGCTTTCCCATCGCTTAATGGAATTAACCCGGAATCACGTGACATACCTGAATTTGACCTGGATCAATAGCCTGGGGGCAAAGTGGGTGAAACTGTTATTTGCAAATAGTTTATTGGCTTAATTGATCTTATCAAAGGATTAGCAGCACACTTATGCAGTCTTCAATGATGTCTGTAATTAAACAGTTGGATACGACTTGAAACAAATTGCCGGTGTCATTTATTTAGAAGTGGAAAATGAATGTTTGTTAAAGGTGACGCAGTAATTATCGGATAGCGAAAACGAAAGTAGACCTTGTCGGCGTGAATTTGGTATGTATGGTTTAATTAAAACAATAAATGAATTTTATAAAGATTTATCATTCAAAAGGTCCAGTTCCATGATTCATGTACATTGCTTTAGTTTGATGTTTGTATTTTTGATTTCAGATTTTATTTTTAAACAAGAGGTCAATGACCTTGAAGCTCTACTGATTGATTTTGATTTCAGGAAGTAGTCGCTACAGACTTGTTTTTTGAAAATCTATTTTTAACCGTTGCGGCCATCTTGAATTTCCGGCCGACCTGAAATTTTGCTAAGATCAATAAGACATTAAGAGCAACATTCCTGTGAAGTTTCATGAAAATCCAATAGGTAGTTTCAAAGAAGTAGTCGCTACAAGTTTTCATTATATAACTCTATGTAAACAAAGCAGCCATGTTTAAGGTCAAATCAAAACGATTTTCGACAAGGACCAACATCATGTCATACTGATCATTTTAGAAAAAGTCCCATATCAATATCTCTTATTGTTTTGAAGAAGTAGTCGCTACAAACTTATTTATTTTAAATCTATTTTTAGCTGTGGCGGCCATCTTGAATTTCCGGCCGACCTGAAATTTTTCTAGGATCAACTAGACATCAAGAGCAACATTCCTGTGAAGTTTCATGAACATCCGTCAAGTAGTTTCAGAGGAGTAGTCGCTACAAGTTTTTACTATATAACTCTACGTAAATAAAGATGGCCACTGGCAGCCATGTTTAACGTCGAATCAAAATAATTTTCCACAAGGATCTACATCATGTCATGCTGATCATTTTAGAAAAAGTCCCATATCAATATCACTTATAGTTTTCAAGAAGTAGTCGCTACAAACTTATTTTTTAACAAGAGGTCAATGACCTTGAAGCTCTACTGATTGATTTTGATTTCAGGAAGTAGTCGCTACAGACTTGTTTTTTGAAAATCTATTTTTAACCGTGGCGGCCATCTTGAATTTCAGGCCGACCTGAAATTTTGCTAAGATCAATAAGACATTAAGAGCAACATTCCTGTAAAGTTTCATGAAAATCCGTCAGGTAGTTTCAAAGAAGTAGTCGCTACAAGTTTTCATTATATAACTCTATGTAAACAAAGCAGCCATGTTTAAGGTCAAATCAAAACGATTTTCGACAAGGACCAACATCATGTCATACTGATCATTTTAGAAAAAGTCCCATATCAATATCTCTTATTGTTTTTGGGAAGTAGTCGCTACAAATTTATTTATTTTAAATCTATTTTTAGCTGTGGCGGCCATCTTGAATTTCCGGCCGACCTGAAATTTTTCTAGGATCAACTAGACATCAAGAGCAACATTCCTGTGAAGTTTCATGAACATCCGTCAAGTAGTTTCAGAGGAGTAGTCGCTACAAGTTTTTACTATATAACTCTATGTAACCAAAGATGGCCACTGGCAGCCATGTTTAACGTCGAATCAAAATAATTTTCCACAAGGATCTACATCATGTCATGCTGATCATTTTAGAAAAAGTCCCATATCAATATCACTTATAGTTTTCAAGAAGTAGTCGCTACAAACTTATTTTTTAAAAATCTATTTTTAGCTGTGACGGCCATCTTGAATTTCCGGCCGACCTGAAATTTTGATAGGATCAATTAGACATCAAGAGCAACATTCCTGTAAAGTTTCATGACAATCCGCCAAGTAGTTTCAGAGGAGTAGTCGCTACAAGTTTTTACTATATAACTCTATGTAAACAAAGATGGCCACTGGCAGCCATGTTTAACGTTGAATCAAAACGATTTTTGACTAGGATCAACATCATGTAATGCTGATCATTTTAGAAAAAGTCCCATATCAATATCACTTATAGTTTTCAAGAAGTAGTCGCTACAAACTTATTTTTTAAAAATCTATTTTTAGCTGTGACGGCCATCTTGAATTTCCGGCCGACCTGAAATTTTTCTAGGATCAATTAGACATCAAGAGCAACATTCCTGTAAAGTTTCATGACAATCCGCCAAGTAGTTTCAGAGAAGTAGTCGCTACAAGTTTTTACTATATAACTCTATGTAAACAAAGATGGCCGCTGGCAGCCATGTTTAACGTTGAATCAAAACGATTTTTGACTAGGATCTACATCATGTCATGCTGATCATTTTAGAAAAAGTCCCATATCAATATCACTTATAGTTTTCAAGAAGAAGTCGCTACAAACTTGTATTATAAAACTCTATTTTTAGCTTTGGCGGCCATCTTGGATTTCACATCAACATGAATTTTTGCTAGGATCAACTAGACTTTATGGGCAACATTTCTGTAAAGTTTCATGAATATCCATCCAGTAGTTTCAGCTGTGAAGTCGCTACAAATAAAAGTTTACGGACAGACAGACGGACAGACGGACAGACGGACAGACGGACAGACGGACGGACGGACGACGGACACCGCACCACGGCATAAGCTCCGCTGATCTCTGATCAGTTGAGCTAAAAATCTATTTTTAGCTGTGACGGCCATCTTGAATTTCCGGCCGACCTGAAATTTTGATAGGATCAATTAGACATCAAGAGCAACATTCCTGTAAAGTTTCATGACAATCCGCCAAGTAGTTTCAGAGGAGTAGTCGCTACAAGTTTTTACTATATAACTCTATGTAAACAAAGATGGCCGCTGGCAGCCATGTTTAACGTTGAATCAAAACGATTTTTGACTAGGATCAACATCATGTAATGCTGATCATTTTAGAAAAAGTCCCATATCAATATCACTTATAGTTTTCAAGAAGTAGTCGCTACAAACTTATTTTTTAAAAATCTATTTTTAGCTGTGACGGCCATCTTGAATTTCCGGCCGACCTGAAATTTTTCTAGGATCAATCAGACATCAAGAGCAACATTCCTGTAAAGTTTCATGACAATCCGCCAAGTAGTTTCAGAGAAGTAGTCGCTACAAGTTTTTACTATATAACTCTATGTAAACAAAGATGGCCGCTGGCAGCCATGTTTAACGTTGAATCAAAACGATTTTTGACTAGGATCAACATCATGTCATGCTGATCATTTTAGAAAAAGTCCCATATCAATATCACTTATAGTTTTCAAGAAGAAGTCGCTACAAACTTGTATTTTAAAACTCTATTTTTAGCTTTGGTGGCCATCTTGGATTTCACATCAACATGAATTTTTGCTAGGATCAACTAGACTTTATGGGCAACATTTCTGTAAAGTTTCATGAATATCCATCCAGTAGTTTCAGCTGTGAAGTCGCTACAAGTTTTTTTACTATATAACTCTATGTAAACAAAGATGGCCGCTGGCAGCCATGTTTAACGTTGAATCAAAACGATTTTTGACTAGGATCAACATCATGTCATGCTGATCATTTTAGAAAAAGTCCCATATCAATATCACTTATAGTTTTCAAGAAGAAGTCGCTACAAACTTGTATTTTAAAACTCTATTTTTAGCTTTGGCGGCCATCTTGGATTTCACATCAACATGAATTTTTGCTAGGATCAACTAGACTTTATGGGCAACATTTCTGTAAAGTTTCATGAATATCCATCCAGTAGTTTCAGCTGTGAAGTCGCTACAAGTTTTTACTATATAACTCTATGTAAACAAAGATGGCCGCTGGCAGCCATGTTTAACGTTGAATCAAAACGATTTTTGACTAGGATCAACATCATGTCATGCCGATCATTTTAGAAAAAGTCCCATATCAATATCACTTATAGTTTTCAAGAAGAAGTCGCTACAAACTTGTATTTTAAAACTCTATTTTTAGCTTAGGCGGCCATCTTGGATTTCACATCAACATGAATTTTTGCTAGGATCAACTAGACTTTATGGGCAACATTTCTGTAAAGTTTCATGAATATCCATCCAGTAGTTTCAGCTGTGAAGTCGCTACAAATAAAAGTTTACGGACAGACAGACGGACAGACGGACAGACGGACGGACGGACGACGGACTCCGCACCACGGCATAAGCTCTGCTGATCTCTGATCAGTAGAGCTAAAAAAAAGGGTTGATTGATGTTGGTTGCTTTTGTTCCAACCTCTGTTTTGCAACCACTGTTTACAGCCTCCTCAGTGTGAAAATAAACAATACAGCCATATGCTATGAGTGACCAAGCAGTGAACTTGTGAGGAAGTGTAAGGGTGTGTGCAACTAAGTTCAGGACAGTTAGTTGAAGTTCACTGTGTTAAAGTTAGGGCTGTGAGTGTATTCAAGAGATGACACTTATATTTATAGTGTTAGATGACCTTACATGTTTATCATTGGTTATTAAATAAAATATTGTTTAAAAACTGTTTTTATTCATTCTTGTTATCTCCCCTGACATCAATGAAGAAACTTGTTTAAAGGTGGGTTTTTAGGTATTTATTTATGGAATTTGGGTAAAAAATACTTCTTGCGTGCTAAAAATAGCCTGCGAAAAAAACTCCCAGATTTTTGCATGAATCTTCCTTAAAAAAATCACTAACCTCCCAGACTGAGGTCCTGAAAGTATCACATGTATGATTTACTTGGGGTACTTGAATGCAACTGGGTCCGTATTCAGGTATTAAATGTTTAGCACAATGTTTATTGACATAGATTAAACGTATGAATATTGATATAATTGTTGTTAAAAATACTAGGTATTAAAGGATGTGATTTTCAAAAGATTGTGTTACTTTATTGTTTTCTAAGCTAAATATCAGACCTTCCTCCCAAATATTAAAAACAACTTATTTCATTATACACATGTATTTCTTTGAACAAATTTAATGTTTGGCATGGACAATAATTGCCCATTGTGTCATTGTTTAAAAAAAAAAGTTGAAATGTGTTCATAAACGACTGCTATTCTCAAACCGAAAGCTTCCAAAGTTTGTAAATTTAAAATTACCTCCCTTTTCATTAATAAAAGTATGTTCCCATCATATTTGCTTTATTTTACGACTTTGTTTACAAATGACTTGTAGCATTATTGTTGGTCATATTTATGTCACTTTATCATTGACCCCGAACATACACGGCTCTGTATCTCGTCTATGGAAATGGCATTTTATGTGCTAAATTTACTTTGCTCAGTATATTTGGCTTAGTTTGCAAAGTTTAATTCTATTTCTTTGATTGAATTGCAGAATACTTCAGAATACTTCATCAGCTATTTCATTTCTGCCTGTAATGGTTAATCTTGTTATATATTTAAAACAACTTGAAAATGTGCTCAGTAAACACGTCAGTATCATTATTTTGGCATGTGTAATAATGTTGTGGCTTTACTTGTATTTTACATCGTTTTTTGAGAGATGCTTTGAAGAAATATATTAAAGGAACACACGGCAATCATGGAGTTATATATCAAGAATTAAAATTAGCAACCTGATTTATTTACCATGAATAATTTTGACTTAAAAACTGCTTGCATACAATTTTTTTTTTTTTTTTACAGATTTCAATTTTGGTGCAAAAAAAGCAATAGTGTAAATAGTAATGTGTAAAAACAATTTGCCTTGAACTATCTTATAACTGATATTAATGATTGCAAATATGCAGGTTATGTAGAAAACTAACAATATGCCGCGAGTTTTAAACAACTCAAGATTGCCATGTGTCCCTTTAAAAGGATCATGACTAGAGTAAGTGATCTGGAAGCTTACATCGCCTCTTGTGGTTACTGTATATCTGCAGGATCCCTCATGACATCCTGCAGATATGGCCTCTCAAGATGATTGATTGAATTGAATTGGATTTTATAGTCGCACCAACAGCTAAGGTCATATGGCGACTTTCCAGCTTCCATTGGTGGAGGAAGACCCCAGGTGCCCCTCCGGGCAATTTTCGTGCACGGGCGAGCACCTGGGTAGAACCACCGACGTTCCGCAAGCCAGCTGGATAGCTTCCTCACATAAAGATTCCTAGGCCCCTGAGGGATCGAACCTACAGCGGTGAGGGGCAAGTGATTTCAAGTCAGAGACGTTAACCACTCGGCCACGGACGCCCCATCTCTCTCAAGATGAAACAACTTCCAGAACATGTTCCTATTGTAATGACAAACTACGAGTAAAACTTACCTTTTCTTTACCAAAGGACAGCAACATGGCCAAAAACATTCTGTAAAATTTAAACCTTGCAGACAGGGCATTACAAAGGTCGTACTGAAATGTAAAATACACACTTCAGTGTAACATACAAAATGCAAAATTTCATTAAAATTCTCAACAAAAAAAGAAGATATATATATACTGGTTGTGTACCAGTTATCGTCATTCACCAGATTTCGTCATTATTAATAAAACGCTCGATGTTGTGATTATTTTTTGACCCCACTTTACAAATCAATACACACTATCATCAGACGATTGGGGAGGAAAAAAATGTTTAGAAGTGTTAACATACACTCTCAAACCAACTCGTTTACCTATATAAATACCATTATAAACAAAACACAATCGGAGGAATCACGCGCTAATGCGCATGCGCAGGAAAAATTACTTTTAAAATAGCTGATCTTTTACATCGAACCATTGAATCAATTTGACATGCACAAGAAACTAAAAGTATGTGGTAAACATTTTCAGCCAAGGGAAACAACTTGTTCATGTCAATCAATTTAAATTTGCGGACAGTTATTTCCCTTTAAATTATGAACGTAGAAGTGAAGTAAATTACATCCGATACCTACAGTTGAAAAAACGTTTTAAAGTGTAGATACTTTTTTTTTTCTAGATATTTTTTTTGTGTATTCATATGCAATGGTATATTTATGTTTCAATTAATAACTACACACGTTTTCATCATCCCTAACATGGATTTTTGGATATTAAACTGAACATGATGATAACTACTACATTCAGCTCAAACGACCTGCCCAATTTAGTAACGGTCACGTGACACTTGTTGCTGAGAATAGGAACAATGTAAACACTGAATATTTACGGCAAAGGGGTAAGCTTCTCTACCGGCAAAAATATTTATGAGATGACTAGTTTTGATTTAGATGTATTAAAAAATCAACATAAAAATGACGATACCTGGTATACAGCCAGTATATATAATGTACGATATTAAAAATGTACGACATGTCAAAATGTTTTTAAATGTATAAACAATCATAGATTTGATACGAGAAGTGTTATCAAGATTGTCTTAATCTCTGAATGTAGCTGTACATTCTAATAAACATGACCACAGTATGACAATTTCTCTTTTATGCCAGTTGATACTGTTACTGGAGAGAAGATTCGTTTATGCAAGGAAACATTTTTGATTCATAGATTAAAAAACATGCAGCCATATGGTCTAAATTCGAAAATATTACATGATATATGAAGACCCTTTTCAATTAGCGATATCATTTTTCCCTATTATTCATTTTTTATGTATTCCCTATAGGAAATGGTGTATGTGTAATCCGTTAATGCTAATTTGTTGCTTGTATTTACTATTATGTCATATGTCAGTAGCGCTAATAACTAACACAATATATTCCACTACTAAAAGGCACTGTGCCGACACGTCAATGATTTAAATATAAACATAACTGGTGTTGAATTTTATATATTTATATATTAATAATCTCACACATACTTTCCAACATCTATATTTATCATAATACACTAGTGAAATAAATGCTCCCAATTAAAGAAAAAAAAACTAGGTTTCTAATGAGAAAAAAAAAGGAAAAATATTTTTTTTATAATAATTGCAAATAAGGTTGAACCATCGTTCAGTCCCTGCCGTTCAGTTCGGTGTTCACCAGAATTGCTTTGTCGATTTTCGCGACCATTTAAAATGTCGGATTACAGAAATCGATGACATAGTTTCATTGTTCAAAGGTGTACAGAGAAAACTGACTGAACATACGATGAATCATACAAACATACGACGCCATCAACTGACACTGTATATAGGAAGCTACAATGAAGCGTTTACTTACCAGGCCTTTTTGGAGTTATGGTATGTGATAAATAGAGTCTCACATTCATGCCTGTCTATAAACAACCCCACTACAAATTTGAATACAAAGTTTCATGAAGATTGGTTCAGTAAAACTTAAAACAACAACTTTAACAGAAATTTAACCGGAAGTCAATATCGTGGGGTCCTGCATAAGACCTCTTATTCCTTAAAAAGGACGAAACAAAAAGTGTTTATTTATCAGGTTCAGATTATTATTTTTTAATACTATTTTCCTTTTAATACTATCCTCCCATACATTAAATTATGTCCCCTGGTGCAAAATGTTCGCATTAAATGTCGGTTCTTATATTAAACTTACCTCTTTTTCAACATCAGCATCTTTGGGATCAGCCTGTAATTTCCCTTTTAAACTCTGTCAAAGAGAACACAATATGTTACACTGATCATGCTGATACCAAGACCATGTTAGGAGCATGAGCAGTTAATATGTTACATAATAAATAGAGAATACTGAATGGGTAATTTCATATCACACCCTATATCAGGCCAGAGACAACATATCAGTCCGAGAGCTTTAGTTTGAGGCCTGTTATGGGTGAAGGGCCTGATATAGGGTGTGAAATGAAAGGGTGTGAAATGAAAATACCCATTTTTATTTGCTTGTAAGTATGTTTCATATTATATATCAATTTAGATTCAGTTACCGTAAAATACAGCTATATGTTACAGGTTAAAGAACACACATACACAAAACCTGTGGAAAAAAATAATTGTCGTGATTGAGAAGCGGACATCGACTGTCGTAGCGACTCTCTTTTAATTAATTCATTGTAAACACTGATTCTAATGCAACTATTACGAAACAAGTTTCTCCATTGGCTAATGTCTCAAAAGTACGACCATAAACTGCCTGACAAAATGCTGTAACCATGAATTTGAGTGTGTATGTACGTTTTATTTTGTATGTGTTGCATTTAAATGGAAAAGCAATAGATTTGAGATAACCATGCCTAAGATTTTCAATGTGGTTAATTTTATGGTCTGAATTTACGTTTTTAAATTAAAGACCGTCATAACCTGTCAGATTTACCGCCTGAAAAGTATGTGATGTCACATTAAGTTGCAACAAACGACGTCACTGGATGACGTCAACAAAATGACGTCAACAAAATGCCGTTACCCATGAATTTGAGTTTTCATAGAAAAACAAGTTTGTATGTGTGTTTTTATTTTGAATGTGTTGCATTTAAATGGAAAAGCATTTAAAATGACATGTTTGAGATGATCATGTCAAGATTTTTAATCCGAGATGGTGTGTTGGTTTTACGGACTGAAATTTCAGATCGTAAAACCACTCATACCGACCAAGATTGAATATTTTAGCACGGTTATCTCTTAATTCTGTACCTATGAGTACTAAAACCAGAATTCTAATGCAACTATAATGTAACGCGTTACTCGATTGGCTAACGCATGCGACCGTAAAACAGAAGATTTACCGGCTGAAAAGTATGTGACCTCACATAACGTTGTATCAACGAAAAAGACAACAAAATGCAGTTACCGATGAATTTTAATTTTCACAGAAAAAACAAGTGTGTATGTATATTTCTGGCATTTAAATGGAAAAGCATTAGCACTGATATAACCATGCTAAGATTTTCTGGGATGGTATGTGGTTGGTTTATGGTCTGAAATTACGTTGTAGGTTTACCACCACTAAACTACATCCGAGGTGTAGCGAATGTAGTTCCTATAATAAAAAGTAATCCCTCCTTTTTTGATGAAAATGGGCATTATAAGTAGGGGAAAACTTCCCATTTCTATTCGATTTTGCGGTTGCACGTATAAGAAGCGTATTAATAAGTTTTACTGGATCACTGATGAACATTTTTGAAAATTCGACTCTTATGCTTACTTTGTGAGCAGTGAGCTATGAAAACAGTCAACAGCTGTACCCCTGACCTGTTTAGTAAACAAACAAGAACTTGCTTACATGTCTTGTGACCCCACCTTTTCTGGTGATTTTTCAAGTGGAAAATTAATTTTCTATAAGAACATTACACTGCTGCATTATCCATACTTGAGTTGAATTTGCAGCAAATCATTAATATGTGACACTTTAACATTGGCGTCTATGGGGAAAATAATTAGTGGTATAATACCTGTACGGCTCCGCTACCGCATAGCTGTAAAACGAAATTTCAGACCGTAAAACCACTCACATACCATCCCGGATTGAAAATCTTAGCATGGTTATTAACATCGTTCTGTATTACTCAAACAATTTTGATTTGTGAATATATTTTTTTTCTGGTGAATTTGATAGATGGAATCAAAGTTTTCTTGTATTTTTTGTGATTCAGCACATTCAATGCAATACTATTATAGATGGTACGTTACCCTAATGGAGCGGTTAAACTCGTCTTCCATCTCCCTCATCATCCCAGAGGCTCGCAAGTCTGTTATTTCAGATGCCATCTTGAATCCATATGTCATCGGCTGGAAATCCTCCTGTTAACCATTTAGAGACATGTTTTAATAACTAGATTTTTTTTTGAGAAAAAAAGATGTCTCCCCACACTGCACAACCTAGTTAAAATAACTAGTGGATAGCTGATAGTGGAAAGGGTGCAACCTTTTTAAGTGAAAACATCAAAGGGCCATAACTCCGTCAAAATCAAGGAACCGGAACACAAATGCGACAATCACAACAAGACATTACACCGATGCTTTCTGTTAATTTTCGGGGAAATCCAACAAGTGGTTTAGGAGGAATTGAATTGAATTGGAGTTTATAGTCGCATCAACAGCTAAGGTCATATGGCGACTTTCCAGTTTCCATTGGTGGAGGAAGACCCCAGGTACCCCTCCGGCCATTTTCCTGCAGGATAGGAGTAGTAGTGGCGACATTTAGTGAAAACATCAAAGAGCCATTACTTTGTCAAAAAAAAAATGACCGGAACACAAACGCGACACGCACAACTAGACATTATACCGATGCTTCCTGTAAATTTTCGGCGATATCCAACAAGCAGTTTAGAAGGAGTAGCGGCGACAACAAATTTAAAGTTAAAACATCAAAGGGCCATAACTCCGTCAAAAATCATCGAACCGGAACACAACCATGATAAGCATAACTAGACATTATACCGATGCTTCCTGTTAATTTCCGATGAAATCCAACAAGTGGTTTAGGAGGAATTGAATTGGAGTTTATAGTCGCATCAACAGCTTCAACAGCTAAGGTCATATGGCGACTTTCCAGTTTCCATTGGTGGACGAAGACCCCAGGTACCCCTCCGGCCATTTTCCTGCAGGATAGCTTCCTCACATAAAGATTCCTAGGTGAGGGGCAAGTGATTTCAAGTCAGAGACTCTAACCACTCCACCACGGACGCACCCGGTTTAGGAGGAGTAGTGGCAACATTTAGTGAAAACATCAAAGAGCCATAACTTTGTCAAAAAATCATTGACCGGAACACAAACGCAACACGCACAACTAGACATTATACCGATGCTTCCTGTGAATTTTCGGCGATATCCAACAAGCAGTTTAGGAGGAGTAGGGCAACATAAAATTTAAAGTGAAAATGTCAAAGGGCCATAACTCCTTAAAAAATCATCAAACTGGAACACAAATGCGATATGCACAACTAAAAATTATACGGATACTTCCTGTAAATTTTCGCCGAAATCCAAAAAGCGGTTTAGAAGGAGTAGCAGGGACAACAAATTAAAGTGAAAACATCAAAGGGCCACAACTCCATCAAATATCATCGAACTGGAACACGAACGCGTTATGCAAAACTACACATTATACAGTTACTGATGCTTCCAGTAAATTTTCGGCAAAATCCAACAAGCGGTTTAGGAGGAGTAGCAGCAACAACATTTGTGCAGACGGACAGACAGACAGTCACAGCAAAAACAATATGTCTCTGTAAATTTTCAGCGAAATCCAAAATGAAGTTTAGGAGGAGTAGCGGCGACAACATTTGTGACAGACAGACCGACACAGCAAAAACACTATGTCTCCTCCAATTCGTGTGGGGAGACATAATAACCTACTAGTACCTGCATTTGTACAGTCCAATAGTTGTTACATTTAATAACTCCAACTTATGATTGGTTCAATCACATGATCATTATTTACTCACTGATAATACATTCCATACTCTATAATCCCAATGCTTAAAGGGACACTTGGCAATCTTGATTTTCATAAAACTCGTGGCATCCCATAAATTTTACTACATCACTTGCATTTGTTCAATCTTAAGAATAGTATAAACAGCCTTTCTGGTGACCTTTTTTCAAAATGTTGGAGGATTTCTTGCCAAAAAGTAGGAAATTTATGACCAAAAAGCAAGAGTTTTGAATAAAAAAAAGCAAGAGTTTTGAATAAAAAATAGGAATAGTTCTTACCTAGAATTGACATTTCAAACCTTATTTTATTCATGTTTGGAGGGTGACATGCATTCATTATAACATCTATTTTTTGTGCCTTATTGTAGTATCCATCAGATGCACAAGTCAGCCTTTAATATATGCCATTTGTCTTGCCAACTTGTCTTGAAGGTTGACAGGTGCATCTGGGATACCCAGGGCTTGCACTGGCTATTTTTTTCTTTGCGCAACTACTTTCACCAAATGAAAAAAATTAGAGCCAAATTGAAAACAATAGAGCCAAATATTTTCTTATTGGCACAAACTTGTCAGTGTGAGCACTGGCCAGTTTCAATTAAAAAGGAGTGAGTGCCCTCTCAAATGTTTGATTTTTTAAATCTCATTAGGTAACCTTTTTTCTAGATAAATAAATGATTACACTTCGAAAATAGACAAAAACAATACTGAAGTTTTACTTCTTTCATTTTAACAATATTGTTTTATTTCCCATGCAAATTATATGTTCAGTACACTGCAAGGAAGAAATCAAGCATCTGGTGTATCACTGTGGTATACCGTACCCTGGATATTGCTATGTACACTGAGTATTGGTGAGTATTATCATTGAATTTCGCGACGCCGGAGATCGAACGAGGGTAAGTTCAGTTTCAATTTTTAGTGTTTTTGAGTTTGTTTGATATAAATTTGATAACAAATTAAATCATTTGATCATTTTCCTAGTCCCTGAAAACCCGAAAATGTTTCGATATTGCTTAAAAAGGTGATAAGAAGGCAAAACTCGGCTCTTTACTCACGCAATAAATAAACTAGGGTCTGTCAAATTTGAGTTTTTTGTTTATATTCTTCCGTAAACGAAAAACTTGAATCGAGCAAATTGTGATCCCGGCATCAGAGTTTATGTTGTAAATGTTTAATCAACAAAGGAATCACAGATGACAGTGCATTTATATAATAAATATGCATGTCAGTGTACCGAGTATTGTTTTGGTGTTGCTCGCCGGTGTCACGAGTATTGCTTTCAAGTGTACCGAGTATTGGCCATTAATATTGAGTAAATGCAAGGAGTACCTACAGAGTATATACCACATTCAATGTTAAATATAAATTATTGTGTATACTTATTGACAGTGTATATGCAAAGGAAGCATTTCGAAGTTGTGTGACCTACGTGGCTATTACAGAATATCCACAAAATCGTTATCAAATGGAGAAATTTTGTTTGTTTTGAGTGTGGTATTGAAGCAGTGGTTATTTGTAAAAAAGCGCTGTAAAGATAAATATAGCATTTTACCAGTAAATGGATGCCATAAAGCGTTCCTACTAAGATTGTATGCGGATTTGGAGCAATTGGCAAATCTCTAGGAAGTACGACTCGTACATATTTAAGCCACGGCATACACCATACGATGTTAATCGACCTGCAGCGCAAATGACGCCCTGGAAGCGAAGAGTCCAACACCTTCATGGCTAGCTTTTACTCGACCTGAGCATATTTCAAAATGGAATTGAATATAGAGCTTCCTACCTACCTTCCTAGCTTACTATGTTTAATGCAGGCACCGATCAAGCGCGGATCAAGGAATTTTGGCCAGAGTGGATCCAACATATACCACCATTTTTCAGGGGGGGGGGGGGGGGCTTCCTACCAACCTTCCTAGCTTACTATGTTTAATGCAGGCACTGATCAAGCGCGGATCCAGGAATTTTGGCCAGAGTGGATCCAACATATACCACCATTTTTCAGGGGGGGGGGGGGGGGGGGGGGGGGCTTCCAATTTCGATGTGATTTTGAGAAAATAACATCCACAGCGTCCAATGTCTAAGTGAGTTTAAGAGAATTCTTAAATCCCTGAGGGTCTGAACACACCGCGCACGCCGGATCCAGAGGGACGGGGGTTAGGCCCACTAGCCCGTGGGATTTCAAAAATATAAGGTATGTTTTATTAAAATCACAATGAAAGCAGACGTTCGTACGATTTTGGACCCCTTCTGGAATATAGAAGACACCCTTTGGGAAAAATTATGAATCCGCGCCTGTAATGATCGAATTAATAAAAACCTTTCATTGAACTTTCAGGCGATCAGAAAAAAAATAATATACTGACATGGAGTATAGAAGAACTTCTGAAGCATTTGACACTTGCAATTGCTTTCGTAAAATTGATTATTTTATTGCAGTACCCATCCATAGGTGGGGGTGTAACCCCTCACCTATGAGTACCGAGTATTCCCTAAAAGTGAGGGCGATTACTGCGTACATTTAATTTCGGGACCCGAGACTGACCGGGTACTGATTTCGCCACATTTTGCGTCGGGCGAGTACTGCGCACCAGTACTGAATACTCTCTAAAATCAGACTGAATACTGCGTACAAAAAAGGGGTGTCACCCTAATAGGTACGACTTGACATTAACCGTGACAAACCTGCAGCCAAGCATGAGTCGCCTAGGTCCGAGGTTATGAGCATATATGTTTTACCATACACAATAAAGAATTTCTATCAGTCTTTGCCAATTTTAATTACCAATTGATCAGTGAAACTCATGTTTCTCTTTACCTCTTTATCGGTCATATCGTCTTTTTTAAACGATTTTTTAAAGTATTTTTTATACATATCATATAACAATATATTTTCAGCAAAATAAAATGACTTAATCGATAAGTAGATATAAGAAACAGACAAAAGTTATCGTTTTACCATTCTAATTTACTCATTATATTGTACAATACTCGGTACACTAACGTTGAGCTAGAATGCAATACTCGGCACACACTAAATCAATACTCGGTACACTTGATTGTATCTTTTTTTACCTATATCTTTTTGTACTTTCATAATTTTTTCAGAAATTTGGACTAAAGCTACTTGGTTTAAGGGATCACAATTTGCTCGATTCAAGTTTTTCGTTTACGGAAGAATATCAAATTTATATCAAACAAACTCAAAAACACTAAAAATTGAAACTGAACTTACCCTCGTTCGATCTCCGGCGTCGCGAAATCCAATGATAATACTCACCAATACTCAGTGTACATAGCAATATCCAGGGTACGGTATACCACAGTGTGTATGATTGAGTCATAGATAGATAGCAGAGGTTTTATGTGTGACTGAGGTATTACGTAATAACAAAAAAAGAGAAACAGCAAAACAAAAACAAATAATTTAAATTTTGGTCTGTGGGGTTGAACAAATTATTCTTAAAAAAACTCGTAATCATAGGAAGAAAATCATCCAGCAAAGTGTGTATACATTGTCATATTATTATAAAAATATAAGACAAT